>CM051388.1:16304720-16380942 GCA_028015245.1 Cardamine occulta | reverse complement strand
AACAGCTCTCCATCAAGACGCTTTTCTCGCACTCTAACTCTACTTATCCTCTTATTATTAATTATGGTTGGAAGATATGAGACAGCCATGCATCTCACGGAGCTTTGAGGAAGCATCTAAAAGCATTAGGGTATTCATTGAAGACATTCCAGGATCTCCTTAGACTTATGTATGCACGGAATTCATCTTGTAAGAAGGTTCCAAGAATTCTATCGAGCATCAAAGGAGACTAAACCCAAATCTTAAATAAGTTGTCAAGAAGGAGATTATGAAGCTTTGGAAGCTGGGATTATATTTCCTATTTCGAAAGTATATGGGTTAGGTCCTGTCCATGTCGTGGTCAAAGAAAGGAGGCGTGATAATTGTCAAAGCAGAGAATGACAAGCTTCATTAAGCATAAGGAAGTTCAATACTTTTCCTTTACTCCTTTATCGACCAGATGCTGGAAAGGTTACTTAATCACAAATACTATTGCTTTCAGATGGTTATTCAGGTTTCTTTCAGATTCCAATCCATCCCAAGACCAAGAAAAAGACAACGCTCACATGTCCCTACGTGACGCTTCCTTATCGTGAGACTGCCTTTTTGGTTTATGCAATGCTCCAGCCACTTTCAACGCTGTATGATGTCCATCTTTACCTGAGTATATTGAAGATTTTATGGAAGTATTTTATGACCATTTTCAGTCTACTGCCCATCGCTTGAAGCATGTTTATCCAACCCGGAAAGTTCTGCAGAGATGTGAAGATAAACATCTAGTTCTTAATTGGGAAAATGTCATTTTACGGTGAGAGATGGTATAGTACTTGGGCATAGAATCTCAGAAAAAGGAATTGAAATTGACAAAAGCAAAGATCGGTTATGATTGAGCCTCCATACCGCCACAAACGAGAGAGAGGAATAAGGTGTTTCCGGGCATACTGGCTTCTATAGAAGAAGTTATACAAGATTTTTCCAAGACCGCAAGGCCCTTTACACGGCTGCTGTGTAAAGATGTCTTTTGAGTTTGATAAAGATTCTTGTTGCTTTTCACAAGATCAAAGACGATTAGTCTCAGCCCCCATCGCTCAACCAACGGATCGGGAGCTACCTTTGAGATTACGTGTGATGCTAGTGATTATGCAGTAGGAGCAGTGCTTGGACAAAGGAAAGATAAGAAGTTTAACGTTATCTACTACCGGAAGCAGACACTCAGACGATGCTCAATGCAACTACGCAACCACGAGAAGGAGCTCGCCATTGTCTTCAGATTTCGAGAAGTTTGAGCTCAGACCTTGTGGGCTCGAAGGTAATTGTTCATACTAACTATGCCGCCATTAGGTATCTAATGTCAAGAAGGATGCCAAGCCACGCTTGATAAGGTGGATTCTCTTGCTGCAAGAGTTTGATATAGAAGTTAGAGATCGGAAAGGTGCCGACAATGGAATTGCAGATCACCCTCACGGATGAGGATAGAATAAGCCATTCCTTAGACGATAGTCTACCCGAGGAAAATGTTTTATGTCATTGAAGCCATACCGAATACAGAAGTCACAGCCACACTAAAACCTCTAAATGACTAGATCACAAGCCTACAATAATACCCCCTCGGTTTAGGGCACTATGTGAACTACCTTGCTGCAGACATTGAACCACCAAAGTTCTTTGGCTACCAATAAGAAGAGATTCTTAGTAAACGTTAAGAGATATTATTCGACGAGCCTTTACCTCTACGGTGAAGCGCTCGGACAGTTTATTCAAAAGATGCATTCCAGAAGAAGTAGTCAGGAGCTTCTATTCGGATGTCATAGATCTTACTACGTAGGTCATTTTGAGAAACCTTTTAAAACTGATTCTAAAGTTTTGCAAGTAGGTTTTTTGATGGCCCACGATGTTCAAGGACGCCTAAACATTCATATCCAAATGTGACGCTTGCCAAAGAACGAGTAACATCAGCAAAAGGAATGAGATGCCGCAAAACTTCATACTCGGGTTAAAGTTTTTACATATGGGGAATAGATTTCATGGGAACTTTCCCATGAGTAACATCAGCAAAAGGAATGAGATGTCGCGAAAAACTTCATACCGGTTGAAGTTTTTACATAGGGGAATAGATTTCATGGAACTTTCCCAAAGTCTAATGGTTATGAATATATTCTTGCTGTTGATTATGTTTTTAGTGGGTGGAGGCGATACCTAGTACTACCAATGATGTAGGTGTTGTCGGGAAGATGTTCAAGGCTAACATATTTCCAAGATTTGGTGTACCAAGAGTATGGATAAGTGATGGGGGATCTCACTTTATCAACGTAACAATCAGAGCTCTTTTCAAGAAGAACGGATAACACATAAGGTCGTGATCCCCATATCATCCAGCTGCATTGAGTGGGCAAGTTGAAATATCCAATAGAGAAATCAAGTCTATCTTGCGTAGACCACGCCAAAGACAAGGAAGGATCGTCAACCAAACTTTACGATGCTTTTAGCATACCGAACCGCTGCTCAAAACACCATTAGGTACCACTCTTTTTCACATTGTCTACGGAAAATCATGTCATTTACCTATTGAATTAGAATACAAAGCCGCCCGGGTCAGAAGTGAGCTGAACTTCAACTTGAAGATGGCTGCCAAAAGACGCCTTGATTCAAATTAACTAATTGGATGAAACCGCTATAATGCTTATAGAGAACTCAAGGATCTACAAGGAGAAAAACAAAAGCTTATCACGACAAGAAGATAGTTCTCAAGTCATTTGCTCCAAACGCACTAGGTTTTACTCTTCAATTCGCGACTTAAACTCTTTCCAGGAAGTTAAGATCGCGATGGTGGGACCATCCACTTTAAAAGGAAGTTGAGCCATATGGAGCTGTTGTTCTTTTCAATGATAAGGCAGTGCCACCATCGAATATGGGCAACGCCTTAAACCCTACCTAGCGGAAGTCTGCAAAGAAAGAAGCACATCCATCGTTTAATCGATGCTCCCGAAGCTTCAACCCGACCCTAACCGGCCAAGCCAACGATGTTAAACAAAGCCGCTTAAGGGGAGGAAACCCACTTGTAAGTTTTCATTTCATTTTAGCTTTAATTCTTTGCTTTTTATGTTTTTATGTTTTCTTTCAGGTTTTCTATAAAAATACAAAAGAAAAATAGAAAAAAGAAATTAGAAAAGAAGAAAAGAGGAAGAAAGACAGTGAAACTGACCTAGGTCACAGAAAAGCCGTGACAGAGGTCGGAAGGAGGGCGGCCTACCAAGTCACGAGACTCAGGACCGAGGTCAGCACCAGAAGTCAAGATTTTGTCATTCCAACCATCCTTTGATCTTATGGAACATTTTCGTTGTCCACAAGCGCCTCCATGGCTATACACACTTCCCCAACCTCATCAACCACGCCCATTCCATGACCGGGTCTAGAATCTGGTCCATGAACGCAGATTTCACAATGAGTTGGCACAAATCAAATTTGTTCGGTCAAATGATATATGATCAAATATTCAAATATAAATTGATGTATTGGGGAGTGATGATCAAGAAATTTTGAAAAAAGTAAGCTTGATCGCGAAATTGGCAACTACGAGATCGACCGCTCCACGTACATAGATCGGACAGCCCACAGACCCCATCGAAGTTGTTCCATGGACTGCATCGCATCGCTCCACGGACCGCATCACGCTGTGCCATGGACCGGATCGCCGCTCCATGGACCGCAGTGCATCGCTCCACGGATCGCACCCCAACCGCTCACACGATTGTTCCGCGTGATCGCCCCACGGACCATTCCGCGACTGCTCCACATATCGCTCCACCGCCGCTTTCGTGACTGTTCCACAGATTGTTCCATGACCAAACCCTCGACCTTGGACAAGACCAACTAAAAGAAACTTAAGGTACGACGAAAATATCTCAGCCGGGCGAGTTATCAACATCAACTAGACATCATGACCACCATTTAACCAGCACTTCCACCACCATTCTATCTTTAGGTTTGTTTTATTTTCTTTTCTTTATCAAGATTATTGATGGTTTTAGGTTTTTGTCTCATGAAGGATGCAATTAGAGAGATTTATTAACAAGAATTCAATGAACTAAACCGAGTTCATTTGATGTCAAGCAACAAAAAGAAAGAAACACCGGGTTGGTCGCCAACAATCTAATTCCAGCTGACATTGTTCTTAAATTCAACTAAATTTTTTAAATCGATAATTTTGCTAATGTTATGCCGCTTTTATCGAGTCAATTTTATCATTTGTTTTATTGAGTCAAAACTTTGTAGGAGATGATGACCCTATGATATGATGATTTTACCTTATATATGTTTTAATCTATTTCCTAAAGATAAGTTTTGCAGAATTCGCCAAAGAACGGACAATACCTAGAACCTTATCTGCAGGACCTCTCCTCTCAAGTTTCATCTACGGAGACTTGGTTGATCTGATGTTAACTTCATTTTATTTGAACTTTAATACTGACCTTAATTCTTTCTCATTAGAGGTATTAGATCAGGGAAACGAGCAGCACATTCAGTAACTTCTTATCCATTTTATCACTCGCTGATCCTGAATGGCCACTCATTTTAGTGGTTCCCACCCTTAAACCATAACCTTTATTTTCAGACCTCACATTGTTCTCTTTCAGACCTCACAGTTTTCCAGCCACTCAAGACGGAAGGCTTTGGAGAACTGAAAAGAGAATGTGACGATTTTTGTCTAGAGATTATTCTACCCTACGATTTCACATAAAAAAGGTAATTATTTCGGTGAATATGAGACTTGTGTCGATACGCACTCGCTTCCCTTTCAAAAAAAAAAAACCAGAAAAGATGAAATGATTTTCTTCTGAGTAAAGGGGTAGGAAAATTCCAATGACCCCATTATTTTACTTTAAAAGAGATGATACACAAAGGTTCAAGCGAGGTTAGGAAAATTACCCGTGATACCATTATTCACCTACACCTTTGGTAAAAAAAATGAAAAAAGAAAAATGAAAGGAAAGGAACGGTTATGAAATAAAAGAATGTCATAGCAGGTAATCCCAAGGAAGATGGATCGCTTAAAGAACATATGGAGTCATTTGCAAAAACCCCACAAAAAATCTAAGTCTAGGGCAGCTAAAGGAAGAAAAAGAAGAAAAGGAGTGAGGTGTTGTCTAAAGAAGTGGTTGGAAACCTGAACATCAATGGCCCATACTTTCTTGTTTTGGACATACGCTGCATTTTCGACTCATTGGTAAGCCTTAAACACTTTAACTCCACCACTCAAACACCAAAAAGCCCTTTTATACCAAACGCCGTCCACCCTGAATGATACCTTCTGATGAGAAAGCTCACGCAACTCTTAATGAATGTTGGGAGTTAACTGAACTGAATTCGGAGTTCTTTTGTAGGTTCGAGATGGCGACAAGAGCTGAGAATGTTGTGAGTCTATAATGAAAAATGTTGTGATGTGAATCTTTGTACTAATGAGTTCAAGAGGTTATCTATTGGAGCATGGTCTCTGATCATAGAAGAGTTTCCATGATTTTAAAACCTCTCCACGGTTTAGTTTTCTTGCTTGCTCGAGGACAAGCAACGCTTAAGTCCTGGGGAGTTGATAACATCGATTTTTACCTATTTTTACTATCATTTTCATATAGTTTTATGAAGAGTTTGGCATGTTTTCAAGGCTTAATAGGCTATTATCAGGTATTTCTAGTTTCAAAGAGCTTTTATAGGTTTTAAAGGAAAATGGACCAAAAAGGAGCAAAACCCGTTTTAAGGTAGTTTCAGAGCATCAAAAGTTTGGCATTCGTTGAAGACCTTCTGATCGACCAAATTCAGAGATCTTTATATCCCTCAAAATCTGGAAGAGTCAAGATTCACCTCAGATAAAAATCAAAGCAATCCATTCTGCCGCTTTGAAGATAAGTTTCAAAATTAAAGCCCTATCAACCTCGATCACAAGGAGTATGACCCAGGCCAAGCTTTGGTGACCTCGGGTCACGAGTCCTCTGACTGCCCAGCCATCCTCACCACCTCAGTCACAAGGCCTGTGACCGAGGCCGACTCCCTGCCTCCAAATTTATAAAAACACCGAAGTTTTGCCCTAAAAACCCTAAAACCGACCTTTGACCCCAAGCCCTATAAATACTTAACCTAATCATTGGGGTTTCGGGTGCCTCCTCCCATATCTTCGTGCCTCCACAGTACTTTTTTGTGTGCCTCTCCAGAAGCCCTAGGACGTCTCTACTGAACCTCCTTCGTCGCCTTTAAGCCCTAGAAGTCCACCACTGAAGCCATCGCCTTGTTCTCTAGCCTATTCTCTTCTGTTGCTTCTGTTTCCTACTTGTATAGGGGAGAAGTTTCGTCCACTTTGTATCACAGAGAAGATCTGTAAACCCTTTTCATACTCTTAATTGTTTATGCAATCTATTATCCATATGGTTTTGCTTTTGCTTGAGTATGTGTGAATAGCTTCTTTTGTGGGTTTTTAGGGGTGATTCAAAGTGGATTCATGTGGTTCGATTGTTTTGGTTGTTAGATCTGTAATTATTCATCTTTGTTCTTCGCTCTAGGTTTGTTCTTAATGCATATTGCTTGAGTAGCTAAGTTGTGACTGATGTTTGGCAATTTACACATCACAAGTGTTATAAATTCGCTACACTCAGCCTTGAGAGATTGTGTTAAAACTCTTGTGAAGTTGAAGTTATAGGCTTTACCAACTATAATCAAACTCATTATTAATGCTTGGATACATGCGCTTGTTCATGTAAGTTGTTTAACGGAGTATGTAGACTTTAGATGATTCATATTGTGATTTGCATATCTTTGGTTCATCCGTGTTTCGTAGAAGTTCATGAACTTCATATCATTGATATTTCGCTTTGATTTCATATAGTAACACCAACGTACAATTCCTCAGACCAAGTCTATCCACAACAGCAGCAGGCCTAGAACAAGAACTATGCTCCTTACAACCAGAATCAAGGGCATGTTCCTAAACAACAATTCCAAGGCGGATATCAACAGCAACCAACCCTCAATACATCATCCGGCTTTGCTCTGCAACCCCAGCTATCCAATGTACAAGATGCTGCACTGAATAACTTTTTACAGCAGCTCCTACAGATACAAGCTGATAGTGCTCGTAAACGATAAGCAATTTGGTCAAATGAAGAATCACATAGACTGCTCCTACAATGCCCTCAACTACAAGATTGAAACAATCAACTCAACATGACAATACTGGGAAACCAAAGGAGCCTCTACTTCCACATCTCAAACTCCAGGACAACTCCTTGGTAAAGCTATTTAGAACCCCGAAGACTATGCCAATATCAATGCTATTACTCTGCAGTGGTCAACATATCAAGTGAAAGCCAAACTCGATGACACCACTCGATCAGCTGACCGAGTCTACTAACCGAAGCTACACCAGAGGTGAAAAAAGCACCCTACATACCTGAAAACGTGGGTTGATGTTGTATAAAGTTTCCCTTTAATATGACTACTTCTAAACTGCAAGTGCACAAGAATCGGTTATAGTATTTAAGGTTATCAATCCCACATAGAGTAATAGCTACGCTGAATGAATTCAAAGAAGAAATCTAACTAAGACAAAATATGAAAAGGTTTGTTTTTGGGTTTTCTAAATGATTAAACAATGAAATAAGAAAGCAATAAACTAAAATCGGTTTTAAACTTATGAATGAAGGCGCGGCATTTAGGGAATCATCTTAGGGTTTCCATGGTTCTCAACATATCAAGTGAAAGATAATATGTATATGTTTTCTTCTAGGTCTCAGAACTACTAACACGGATAAACAAACAAGCTATAGTTCATAGAATGAATGTCTAAAGTCTCAGCACTCTGTTACTCAACTTACGAGGCAATGACATACATCAACCAGAAAGCTAAACAAGTCGGAGAAAGTTCACAAAGCCCCATAACTCAACTCACGAGGTTATGGTGCGAGGCTAGGTCCGAGGAATAGGTTTACGCGGTAACGCCTCCTATCCTCTTAGGTCATGCCAGTGATCAATTCAAGCAACATACATTAAGTATAAGATACCCCAAGAGAACTCTGATAGCAAACGAAAAATCAGATTTAACAACCTAGATGAATTGGAACCATGAATTCCCCATGAATCACCCCATAAAACCCAACAAAGAGAACTACTCATCATGATGCAAAGAAACGCAATAGATATCATAGAAAATAACATCATAAATGATTCAAATAATCAAAGGGGTTCAAAGAAAACTTCTAGATGTCACAGAATCATAACTTGTCTCCCCAAAAGCAAATAAGTGTAGATAGAGATAAGAAACTATGAAGAACAAGGATGAAACTTCAAACTTTAGGGTTGGGAGGCAACGAAGAAGGCTCTAGGGACGTCCTAGTGTTCACCGAAGAAGCACCACCCAAAAAATATTAGGTTTCATGAGTATTTATAGGCCTTGGGGGTGTGGAAAGTCGGTTTTAGGGTTTATAGGGCAAAACTCGGCGTTTTTTAGGCAAGGATGGATGAAGTCTTCTGGCCTAGGTCACGGGTCTCCTACCCGAGGTGGTGATGAAGGGGTGGCCTCGGTCACGGGTGCCATGACCGAGGTTGACAAGAGTTGACCTTGGTCACACTCCATGTGACCAAGGTTGACAGGCCTTCACTCTTGGGTCATATCTTCCAAACGGATAAATAGATTGCTTTTATTCTTGTCCCAGGTGAAACTTGACTCTTCTAGCTTCCATAGACACCATTATCTTTGGATTTTATGCACGGGAAGGTCTTTAAGGAATGCCAAACTTCCGGTGCTCTGAAATTGCCTTAAAATGGGTTTTGCTCCACTTTGTGTCCGTTTGCTCCAAAACTTCTAAATGTCTCCAAGAAGTGAAATTGTTGGGAAAATGGCCTTTGAAGTGTCCATAATCACTTGTTTCTTCATTAAAAACCTAATAAAAAATATATAAAAGTGGGCTAAAATAACGATGTTATCAACTCCCCTAAACTTAGAATTTGCTTGTCCTCAACAAACAAGAAAGCTAAACTGGTGGAGAGGTTTGAAAATCATGAAACTCTCCTATTATCAGAGACCATGCTCCAATAGATAACCTGCAAAACTCATTAGTACAAAGATTCTGATCAGAACATTCTCACTATAGATTCACAACATTCTCAACTCTATTTCGGCCCATCTCAAACCTACAAAAGAACCTCAGAATTCACTTTAGTTAACTCCCCTACATTCAAGTAAGAGTTGCATGAGCTTCTCATCAGAAGGTATCATTCGTGTGGACGGCTTAGGTAAGAAAGGGCTTTTTGGTGTTTAAATGGTGGAGTTATAATGTTTAAGGCTTACCAATGAGTCGAAGTGCAGCAGATGTTGCAAAACCGCAAGAGAGTATGAACCCATTGATGTTCACCATTTCCAACCACTTCTTCAGATAACACCTCACACCCTCTTCCTATAGCTCCCCAGACTTAGATTTTTTATGGGTTTTTTGCAAACGACTCCATACCTTCTTTAAAAGTGATCCATCTTCCTTGGGATTACCTGCTTATAAGATTCTTTTTATCTCGTGAACCGCCTTTCCTTTCGCTTTTCTTTTTCTATTTTTTTTTTTATCAAAGGTGTAGGCGAATAATGGTATCACGGAAAATTTCCCAAACCTCGCTTCCAACCTTCGTGTCATCATTCCTTTCAATGTAAAATAATGGGGTCATTGGAAATTTTCCTACCCCTTTACTCAAAAGAAAATCATTTCATCTTTTCTGTTTTTTTTTTTTTGAAAGGAGAAACGATACATATTCACACAAGTCCCATAAACACGAAATAGGTACCTTTTTATTGTCAAATTCCAAGGTCGAAGAGTCTCTAGACCAAATCGTCACATTCTCTTTTTAGTTCTTCCAAAGCCTCTCAGATTCAAGGGGGCTCGGGAACCACTAAAATGAGTGGCCATTCAAGATCAGCAAAGAGTGGTAGAAAAGATAAGAAGTCCCGAATGTGTGCTTTGCTTTCCTGATCTAATACCTCTAATGAGAAAGAATTAAAATCAGTATTAGGGTTCAAATAAAATGGAGTTAACATAAAATTCAACCAAGTCTCCGTAAAATGAAACTTCGGGGAGAGATCCTGCAAAGTGAGGTTCTAGGTGTTGTCCATTATGTAGCTAATTTCGCAAAACTTGTCCTTAGGAAATAAATCAGTAACATATATAAGGTTGAAATCATCATATCCTAAGGCCATCATTTCCTACAAAGCTTTGACTCAATAAAATGTAAAACTCAATAAATAGACATTAAAATGACTCAAAAGAAATAAAAAGTGCGTATAATCGGATAAACGCCCTCCAGATTTAAATCACACTGTCCCTCAGTGAAAAAAATCTAGAAAAAACGGGAAAATAAATTAAAATAAAAGAAAAGCATAAAAGTAAAGATAGAATGAAAGTGAACCTCGACTTCTCGGGAGGTTCTGAGCTCGTGGTGGACAAATCAGTTTGTCCAGATCTAAGCTCTCATCTACAACGTGCAATAAGAGCGCGTTGCTCGGCTAACTTGTCCTCCTGCTCCATACGTCGTGGCTCTCACTATCTCAAAGGAGGAAGTGGCTGTGTCACCTCCCCGTGGAGGCTCATGCGACATGCCGAGAGGCAAAGAAATCATCGCCTTCTTCTAGATGAAGACGCCAATGTGAGGGAAGTCTATCCTTGACTCATAATGAGTAGAACTCATGAGGTAAAGGGCTCCAGCCTCATGAATCCATCACTAAGGCATGGCATGGTGGCAAGGGAGCAGTATGGTGCGGATCATGCTAGGAGGAATGTGGTACTTGTATCCAAATTGGTCGGGTTGATGCTTCCTCCTTCAAGCATCCTCATCTTACCAAGCTTCTAAGTCCATGTGGTTGTCCTTGGAGGTGTAAGGGCGCTGCGTGAGGTCAACTCCAGCGTCTCTAGGATCGTGCTGATGACTCCTCCAAAGCTAATGGTTGCTTGTTTCGCTGACTTGAAAGCATTATGCTTTGATCTTGATCAACCGCTGGCAATGAAGTGCGGCATAGTTGATTTTTCTTGGGAAATCAACAAATGGAATCGCAACACAAGAAGCTCATCACTAATGATGTTGTTTTGAGCTAAGTGTGAGAAGATGGTGTTGGCGAGGACTTGCTGAACGCATCTAATGGCTAAGTGAGAGAGTGAAGATGCTTTGGTCTTCCCACCGCCAAAAGTATCACGACCAAAGTGTTGCCATATCGCATTGGTATCTTGATGAGGACATCGATATAAGTCTAGGCAAGTCTGGTGAACTCTCGCGAACAAGTCTGGTGTTTGTGAAGTTTGTCTAGACAAGTCTGGTGAACTCTGGCAGGACAAGTCTGGTGAACTCTGGCAGAACAAGTCTGGTGAATCTACCAACATAGCAACCATATATCATCTACCAACGACAAGGTGTGGAACCAAACGCTTGAGAGAAAAGTTCAACACATCCGTAGAAAGTCTCATCACACTCACTGAGCATGAAGAACTCCAAGAAGATGAGATTAACAAGGAAATACGAGAAGACGCTCAAGGGAAATGCAAGATGCCAACAAATCTATTTTTGCCGGTCTTTCAAGGAATTAAGGAAGTTGTGTTGTTCACCATTTCAAGCGAAGATCAAGCTGCTTAGATCATCCATGGAAAACACATTTATCTAAGGTATGTTTTCAATTTGAATAAATAACGGCTCTTTTCTTGTTTTGCAGGAATATTACCGTTGGGTTTTATTTTAAGAGTCTTTATTTTAAGTCCTTTTCGAGTCTGTTGTTTATGCAAGTCTAGTCCTTTAATTGTAATAATTTTTGACCCTAGAAGGTCACCTGCTGCTGGACTATTTGTAAAGTCCTTTCAGCTTGTAAGACCTAGCTTTTTGATGAAATAAAAACCTAGTTTTCTTCTAATGAAGAACCAAAATGTCTCAGCCTTCTTGTGTGTGAATCCTTGAAGCTTGAGTGTTCTAGAGTTATCACAGATCTTCCATCATCTGTGTGGTGTCTCTCGATCCCCCTGTTACAAATCTATCCATAAATCATCCACTAGATTCTTCAAAGAGTGACCTTAGTCTAGTTGAAGAGTCTCTATCAAATCCACTCTATTTCATCAGCATTCACTTTTATCTGTTGAGAGTGACCTTAGTCCAGCAACAGCTCCACCATCGCTCATCCCCTTCTAGATCGATCATCACGCTTTCGGCGCCTGCATCATATGGTATCTGAGCCGAAGGTTCATTTTCAGGTTTATCTATCCCTATTTTCGTTTCTGTTTTTCACTCATCACATCTTGTTTGATTCACTTGTTTCTTCAGATCAATCTGTTTTAGTTTCGCCCTTATTGTTTGTTCATCTTCCAGAACGAATAACTCATGAAAATATCACCTAAAACTGTTTTGTTTACTTAATTTTGTGTAGAACTGTTGTTGGTTGTTGTCTTTTCGACTTCTCCTTCTTTTAGAACAGTTTGATTTTTCTTTGTTTCTATTTTTGTCTTTCAACTCCCTTCGCACTTGATCTAGTTGGTTGTGTGTGCTGAAAGATAATCATCATGGGAGAACAAGGAAACGTGGACATGGCTCAGCTACTCCTTAATATTCAAACACAGCTCCAAACCCTTGGAGAGCGAGATGACTTAATCGACATGTTTAACTCTGAAGATAAGCAACAAGAGCCCCAGTTCACCGAGTAAACAATCCTAGAGAAAATCAAGAAGAATATGACATGTTTAACTCTAAAGATAAGCAACAAGAACTCCATCAAAACATGAGACCTAGGAGACAATACCACCGAGAAAGAGGCCAAGATGAAGGTAACACGAGTGAACGAGGCTGAGATCTCAAAATCAATGCTCCAACCTTTGCTAGAAGAGTCAATCCCGAAGCATATATTGATTGGGAAAGGTGCATGGAGTATATCTTTGACTACTACAATTACTCAGATCAAAGAAAAGTATCTCTAGCTGCTGCTCAACTAACAGATAATGCTCTAGCTTGGTGGGACTGAGATGTTTCAGAAAGAAGAAGACATAGACATGTGGCTATAACAACTTGGGAGGATATGAGGTTATAGTTACGAAAAAGATATATCCCCGCCTACTACCATAGAGAGCTACAAAAGAAATTTCGTAAACTTACTCAAGGGAGTAAATCTGTGGAGGAATATTTTGAAGAGTTTGAATCTCTTAAGAATAGATTGGAGGTTGAAGAATCTGAAGAAAATTTGATGGCACAATTTATAGATGGCCTTCACGATCGGATTGCTAGAAAGGTAGAAAGGCAGACTTATCATGATCTTGAAGAGTTGTTGCATTTAGCGGTTCAGGCTGAACATCACATCAAGTGAAAGACTGCCTCCACCAACCGCACAAAGACCCCATGGTCACCACAACCTCAAAAAGCTATAGACAAGGGAAAGTCAGTTGAAGTAGACCAAACGTTCAAGAAAATACCAGCAGAAACATCAAAAGGAACCAGACCTGAGCAAGGTAAGTCTACTAATCAACGAGCACGTGACATTACTTGTTTTAAATGTCAGAAAAAGGGGCATTACGCAAGGGACTGTCCAAATCAGCGAGTAATGATCCTTAAGTCTAATGGAGAGTATGAATCACAAGATGAGGAAGAGGAAGAGAAGGTTGAATCTGAAGATGAAGTTACAGATTTTCCTGGAGAGAGAGAGCTTCTAGTCATAAGAAGAGCTCTTAAAACACTTTTATGAACCTGAAACAGTCAACGAGAAAATATCTTCCACTCTCGATGCTCTATAAACTCCAAGGTATGTTGTTTGATTATTGATGGTGGTTCATGTACTAATGTGGCTAGCAAGTATTTGGTGGACAAACTAGGTCTTCAAAAGACAAAGCACCCGAGCCATACCGACTTAGGTGGCTCAATGATCAGACTGAGCTAAAGATCTCCTAGAAAGTCGATGTACCCTTCACCATAGGCAAGTACACGGATCAAGTTGTGTGCGATGTTGTTCCAATGCAAGCAGGTCACCTACTCCTAGGACGACCTTGGCAATTTGATAAAGCAGCTTTACACAACGGAATAACTAATGACTACACATTCTCAGCAACAACAAGAAGCATAATGCTAGATCCTCTCGCTCCTCAAGAAGTTCATGAAATGCAAAATACCATGTCAAAGGAGAAAAGCTACGTAAAACTAACCTTTATGTTTCACCTTCTACTGTTTTGAAATCTCTTGATTCATAAGACAAGGTGCTACTAATGATCTTTAAGGTAGTCTTGCTTTCAGACCAAGAGGAAAAAGAACTACCACCGAAGTGCTGAAAGTTTTAGGAAAGGTTTAAAATGGTTTTTCCCGAGGAGATACCACCATGATTACTACCTATAAGAGGAATTGAGCATCAGATTGATCTTGTTCCGGAAGGACCACGCCTAATAGACCAGCATATTGAGTTAACCCTCAAGAAGCAAAGGAATTGGAAAAGCAAGTTCAAGATCTAATGTCAAAGGGTTACATCCGAGAAAGCTTGAGCCCATGTGCCGGGCCTGTTCTTCTAGTACCCAAAAAGGATGGAACATGGAGAATGTGTGTTGACTGCCGTGCAATTAACAACATCACCGACAAATATAGACACCAGATTCCTCGACTTGATGACATGCTAGATGAGCTCAACGGAGCTACTATCTTTTCGAAAATTGATTTGAGAAGCGGATATCATCAGGTAAGAATGAAAAGAAGCGTGATGAATGGAAGACGGATATCAAGAATAAGCAAGGGCTGTATGAGTGGCTAGACATGCCATTTGGTATCACCAACGACACAAGCACATACATGAGGCAAATGAAAAACGTACTAAGCGATTACATCAGCAAGATTGATGTAGTATACTCTGATGATATTTTGATCTATAGTACGAACCTTGCAGATCACGTAAAGCATCTAGAATTAGTTGTTGAAACTCTCAAGGCTGAAAACCTCTATGCTAATCTTAAGAAATGCACCTTTTGCACTGATCAAGTTGTGTTTTTAGGATTTGTTATAAGTTCTCAGGGTTTGAAGGTTGATGGGGAAAAGATCAAAGTGATACAAGATTGGCCGACACAAACTACCATTGGGCATGTTAGAAGTTTTCATGCTCTGGCCAGCTTCTATCGAAGATTTGCTAAAGATTTTAGTACCATTGCTGCACCACTGACCTCGGTGATCAAGAAGCAAGTTGCTTTTCATTGGGGACAAGCTCAAGAAGACGCATTCAACACACTCAAAGACCGTTTGACTCATGCCCCAGTTCTAGTCCTTCCTAACTTTGAGCTAACCTTTGAAATTGAGTGTGATGCTTCAGGAACAGGTATAGGAGCTGTCATAACTCAAGGAGGAAAACCCGTAGCCTATTTCAGTGAGAAACTCAATGGAGCTTCACTTAATTATCCTAGATATGACAAGGAGCTATACGCGCTAGTAAGATCTCTTGAAACTTGGCAACATTATTTGTTATCCAAAGAGTTTGTTATTTATACAGATCACGAGATACTAAAGCATCTAAGAGGACAAACTACACTCAAAAAGAGACATGCGAGGTGGCTGGAATTCATTGAAACATTTCCATATGTGATCAAATATAAAAAGGGCAAAGAGAATGTGGTAGCAGATGCTCTCTCTAGAAGGCACGCCTTAATCTGCATCATGGAGGCTAAGGTCATGGGATTCGAACATGTTAAAGGTTTATATGGAGAAGATCCAGATTTTAAAGAAGCTTTTAAAGAGACTAGCAAAGCTGCTTATGGTTCGTTTTATCAACATGATGGATTTCTCTTCAAAGACAAAAGACTTTGCATTCCACAAGGGTCCATGAGAGAGTTACTAATAAGAGAGGCACATGGAGGTGGGCTTATGGGACATTTTGGAAGAGACAAAACTCTAAGTGTCATCATGGAGCATTTTTATTGGCCATATTTGAGAAGAGATGTAGAAAGGTACTGCGCAAAATGCATCACTTGCTTAAAAGCAAAATCCAGGTCACATCCTTATGGTTTATATATGCCTTTGCCTATTCCAAACCTACCTTGGGTAGACATTTATGTAGATTTTGTTCTAGGGCTGCCCAATATCAGCAACAAGGACTCTATCTTTGTAGTCGTGGACAGATTCTCAAAAATAGCTCATTTCATTCCATGTAACAAGACGAATGATACGACTCAAACCGCTGATCTTTTCTTTAAAGAAGTTGTACGTCTACATGGCATTCTAAGGACCATTGTCTCCGACCGGGATTCAAAATTTCTAAGTCACTTTTGGAAGACTTTGTGGAAGAAACTCGGAACTAAGTTACTCTTTTCTACTACTTGTCATCCACAGACCGACGGTCAAACAGAGGTAGTTAATCGTACTCTCTCCACCTTATTGAGAGCTACGGTGGGTAAGAATCTTCAAGAACTGGTTTTCTTGTTTACCTTACATTGAGTTTGCTTATAATCATGCTAAGCATTCTAGAACTAAACTTTCTCCATTTGAAGTTGTCTATGGTTTTAATCCTCTTACCCCATTGGATATTGCTCCTCTGCCTCAAGATGTCTATTCTAGTACGTATGAGTCACAAAAGCAGAGTTTGTAAAAAAACTCCACCTAAAGGTCAAGGAAAACTTGGAAAAGAAGAACGAGAAGAATAAGCAACAAGCTAACAAACACCGCAAGGAGGTTACATTTAAACCAGGAGATTGGGTTTGGTTGCACATGCAAAAAGAAAGGTTTCCCAAGGAAAGAAAGTCCAAGTTGTCACCAAGAGGAGATGGACCATTTCGAGGTTTAGAGAAAATAAATGACAATGCCTACAAGCTTGAACTTCCAGGTGAGTTAACTATTTCACCTACATTCAATATTTCTGATTTGTTTCCTTTCCATGCAGATGAACCAGTTCTAGAGGAAGAACTTTCTCCAGAGGGAGGGAATGATGAGGACATCGATACAAGTCTAGGCAAGTCGGGTGAACTCTGGCAAAATAAGTCTGGTGTTGGTGAAGTTTGTCTAGACAAGTCTGGTGAACTCTGACAGGACAAGTCTGGTGAACTCTGGCAGAACAAGTCTGGTGAATCTACCAACATAGCAACCATAGATCATCTACCAAGGACAAGGTCTGGAACCAAACGCCTGAGAGAAAAGTTCAACACATCCGTAGAAAATCTCATCACACTCATTGAGCATGAAAAACTCCAAGAAGATGAAATCAAGAAGGAAATATGACAAGACGCTCAAGGGAAATGCAAGACGCTAACAAATCTATTTTTGCCGGTCTTTCAAGGAATTAAGGAAGTTGCGTTCTTCACCATTTCAAGCGAAGATCAAGCTGCTTAGATTATCCATGGAGAACACATTTATCTAAGGTATGTTTTCAATTTGAATAAATAACGGCTCTTTTCTGGTTTTGCAGGAATATTACCATTGGGTTTTATTTAAGAGTCTTTATTTTTAAGTCCTTTTTGAGTCTGTTGTTTTTGCAAGTCTAGTCCTTTAATTGTAATAATTTTGACCCTAGAAGGTCACCTGCTGCTGGACTATTTATAAAGTCCCTTCTCAGCTTGTAAGACTCAGTTTTTGATGAAATAAAAACCTATTTTTCTTCTAATGAAGAACCAAAATGTCTCAGCCTTCTTGTGTGTGAATCCTTGAAGCTTGAATGTTCTAGAGTTATCACAGATCTTCCATCATCTGTGTGGCGTCTCTCGATCCCCCATGTTACAAATCTATTCATAAATTATCCACTAGATTCTTCAAAGTGTGACCTTAGACCAGTTGAAGAGTCTCCATCGAATCCACTCTATTTCATCACCATTCACTTGGATCTGTTGAGAGTGACCTCAGTCCAGCAACAGCTTCACCATCGTTCATCCCCTTTTACATCTATCATCATGTTTCTGTGCCTGCATCATATCTTCAGGTCCAAAATCTATAACATCTTGATACTCAAATCCAAGGGCTTGTCCGAGCTGGGTAATGGAGATGTTGTAATGCTCACAATTCATTGTGAAGAAGAGCACTCCATCTCGCGCTAGTGGTGCTTCTGTGCGCGGAAAGGCTATAGTAACGGTGGCAAGGAATTGCCGTGTCTCTTCTTCATAGATTTCTTGGCAAGTGGTCTCCATGAACTTGCAGAGTCCTAGTGCGTTCAACATCCATTCAACATCACTTACGAGTCCAAGAGCTTGCAATGATGTGTAATCAACTCTCAAGGTGGGTATGAGCTTAAACCCATTGAGTGGTGTGCGATAGTCAACATTGTCCTTCATCTTCTGTCATACAAGCATCATGGGAAGCTCCTTCTTCTTACCTTGTTGGCATGAAAGACCTGTAAGGGCAGCTTGGAATTGTTGGGGAAGTAGTGATGAGAGAACAGTATCATCCCCAATGTCTTCATCGGAACCATAGCTTGCTCCTTGTGCTACTTTTGACTTATTCTTTTCAATCATCACTTCTTTGCCTTTGTTTGCTCTTGTTGCTCTATCATGTATCCTCTTGGTTCTTCTCTCAATAATCCCCATATCAAGCGGTGTGTAGCAACAAGGTGAACGTTCCAATGTAGGTACGCGAGAGCTTTGTCTTGTTGTTCTAGATTCCATTGGTTTGATACCTTAAATTAGATAAGAGGTTTATATATGTGAGGAAAGTGGCATAATTAGAAACAAATGTCAATCCTCCTCATAAGATGTAGGCATATAGGATTGATTTTGACAAGTTAAGGCATTTTCAAGTTTCAAATCAAGAAATCAAAACATGTGTTTCAATTTTCGGATTCAATGAGACATTCACAAAAATTTGCAATCAAATTCATAATTCAATGCTTCTTAAGTGAAAATCAATCTAATTTCTCATAACTATGATGAATAGAGTCTAAGGAATCAATTTCTAGCAATTTGCATCATCAAATTCGTTTTCCAATACGGGCACAAAACTTTAGCATAGAAAAACTCAAATTCCATCAACAATATAACACCAAAATCGATGGGTAGATAACCTAGAAGCATAACTATGAGTTCTCTATCAATTCCAAGTAACAAAAGCCTATTGAATCAAGAGAATTTAGAAATACCTCTTTTGAAGTTCAAAGAGAAAATTAGAAATTTAGAAACATACCTTGGTTGTGTGATGAATGGTATAAGAGATTTGAATTCTCCTAATGATTTAGATTTGAAAGCACCAATCAATTTAATAAAGCCACAAATTTGAAAAATATGGATTCAAAGTGTTCTATCTCCCAATGGAGTTGGAGAGATGACAAAGGATTCTTTGAATCTTATGAATCCACTTTTTAGTTTAAAAACTTGTTTGAACCTAAAAAGGGTGGGCTTTTTAAGAAGGGAGGGAAAAAGGAAAACTTACCTATCGGGGCCACGTGATTTTGGTCTTTCTGAAAACTTACAGGGATTTCTTTCCAGGAAAAATTCTGATCGAGCACGGTTGTGAATAACGGACAATGGCAATGCTATTTTGCATCGTTCACGGTTTGTGTTGATGGACGGAAAGATTTTAGAAGGCTCGGAATCGAAGAAATTGAAAATCGAAACTCAGCATGATGACCTCGGTCGCGGAACTCATGACCGAGGCTGGCCTTCATGATGACCTCCGTCATGGCTCGTGTGACCGGGCTAGTTTTTCATGACCTCGGTCATGGGCCTTGTGACCGAGGTCGGCTGCTTCTTCTTCTTTCTTTCATCAGCTGGCCTTGTTGTTTCTTCCTTGTTTGTTTCATCAAACTAACCCAATGATAACATAGTTTATAATGACAATAAGGTCTGGGAGAGACACTTACTTGGTGGATTTCGGAACTAGAATGGTTCCGTGAAGTTTTTCAATATCTTAGTACGAACATGGTTCCATGGGGGGTTTTGTTGGGAATCTTCAAATCTAGCACGTTCATGGCTATTTTTCTTTCGATCATTGTCTCCAGAATACTCATATTGCTTGAGGATATGGATTCCTAAATCACTTCTGCAAAGAAAAACTTCCAATGGTATGATTGTTCGTGTTACGTACCTTGGTGTTGATGATCTCTTAAACTACTCCGATCATGGGCTGGTTTTCCTTGGGCATTGTCTTCAGAGCAATGACATTACCGGTGAATATTGAATCTTGGATGATTCTGATGACTTCGACTTTCATCGAATGGTACGCCCTATTTGGTTGATGCTAAGAATCTCGGGATTCCAAACCTTTTTTATTAAAACTTTCTCGATCATTACTTCTGAAATATCCTCATATCATTGGACATTCAATCTTAGATCATTTGATCAAGCCAATTTGATATATGGCACATTTCCTTGGATTCTGCGGTTGTGGAACCACTGTGGAACGATTGATCTTCGTCTATGGAACAGTCGATGTACGTCCGTGAAACAGTTGATCTTCGTCTGTGGAACGATAAATCTACGTCCATGGAACAGTCGATCTTTGTCTGTGGAACAATCAATATACGTCCGTGGAACAGTCAATCTACGTTTGCGGAATGATCCATGGAACGAAAGTTGCAAATGTTGCGATCCAGATTTCCTTTTCCAAAACAGCTTCGATGAACACTCCCAATATGACTAACTTACTGATGAATATCCAACCATAGCTTGTTTGATCGAGCCAGATAGGTTTTTGGCACTCCTTAGTGTGTTACACGGTGATGGAACAGCGGTGGAACAATCAGGAACAAAGGTTGCCAAGTTTTCAATCCAAACCACTTTTTTTAATATTGTCTCGATCATTACTCCCAATATACTCAAGTTTTCATTAAATAACTTATCATAGATAATTTGATTGGACAACTTTGATTTAGGTCAACTAGATTCGAAAGATATTACCGTTGCTTAGTGTTGTTGGCTGTGGCTCTATCCTTGGTCTTGTTGTGGTTTGGTGAGGTTGGGGAAATGTGTAGATGACTTAGGGATGCTCCATGGGATCAAGGGATGGCTGAAATGACAAAATCTCAATCTTTGATGTTGACCGCGGGAACAGGCCATGGAACCGGGTTGGCTCTTCTTTCGGGACCTCAAGCCACGGACCTTGTGACCGGAGTGGCTTTTTTCATGACCTAGGTCATCGCTCCTATGACCTAGGTCGGTTCCTTCTTGCTTCTTTCTTTTTCTTCTTTTCTATTTTCTTCTTTTCTAATTTTTTTATATCTTTATGAAAAACATGAAAGAAAAACAAGAAAACATCAAAAGCAAAAGGAAATTAAAACTAAGAAATGAAATGAAAACTTACAAGTGGGTTGCCTCCCACTAAGCACTTGTTTTAACGTCGGTTGCTCGACCTTGGCAGCTGGTTAGGCTTGAGAAGAAGTAGCCTCGGGAATTGTTGTTCCTTCGGTTCCTTTGATATCTTAATAGTCAGCTCCAGCTTCTATCACAAGTTGTCCTTTAGCGGCTGTCTCAAAGATTTTTGCTTGAAGAAGACCTTCCTTGATGTGCCTTATCATCTCTTGGATTTGTTCCTTGCTTTGCTTGCTAAGCTCAGGAGGAACTATGATCTTTATCTTTGAAATTTGAGGCTGCTTGGGTGGCTTGGATGGTAGCTTCCGAGTTTTCTTCCTAACATTCTTGCTTATGATCTCGGTTTTCTCGATATCGGGATCCATTGATTCTTCATCAAATGGTGGGGCTTGAGGTGTTGTCAGTGAAACTGATGGATAGTAAACTTTCTTGTTGATGTTGGAAAATGTTGTTATATTGGTATTATGGTCAATGATAGCACCAACTGTTGCAAGGAACGGTCATCCAAAAATCAAAGGTCTCTCGGTCCTTTTATCCATCTCTAAGATGTGAAAATCCGTAGGGATTATGCAGTCCCCTATGACTAGTTGCAAGTCACAAACTAATCCATCAGGGGTTTTTTGTGATGAATCTCCAAACACAAGACTTAAGTTGGATGGAGACACGTCTCTAAGTCCAAGTCTTTCAGCAACATTTCTTGACATAACATTAACATTAGCACCAGAATCACAAAGAGAGTTAGAGAATTCGATGCCTGTTATGGAGAAAGAGCAAACAAAGCGTCCTGGGTCTTATACTTTTGGTAGTCTCCTTAAAGGGTAGTGCTTTAGCTTGTCTTCATCCATGGTTCGTCTCATACGGACCATGTCTTCATGAGAATCAAAGAGTGGTACCAATGGCTCGGCTATACATCTAGTGAGGGCTGGTACTATTGAGATGAGATTGCAATAAGCTTTAGGATTCTCCTCGGGCTTTCCCAGAAGTACCCCGGCAGGTCTAGCGACAGCATTCGCAGTTTGAGCGACTTGAGTTTCCAGCTTCTTGTAAAATGTAGAAATGCTTTCGAACTTTCCATTCAATTCTCCATAGATGTTGTCTATCTTCGTGTTGATATCCCTTGTTGCTTGTTGATGAGAAACAAGTATTTCCTGCATCAATTTCTTAATGTTGTTACCTTGAGGTTGAGGCGCCTGAGCTGGTCCGGTTTGGACGTTCGGAAAGGGTATCCTGTTGTTGAAGGGAGGACTTGGCTGGAAGTTGTTGTTGCCACCAAAGTTGTTGTTTTGAAAGCGGTTTTGAAACAGCTTTGATTGTTGTAGATAGTTCTGATCTTGAGGGTTCTCCACATTCGGGTTCTTATAGAAAAGGTTAGAAGTGTTCCAGAAGTTGTTGTTGTATCCACGGTTCTGGTAGAAGCCTAGAGTACCAACATAGTTAACATCTTCTTCTTGATCCAATGAATCATCAAACTCTTGTAAAGCATCAGCGTTTCCGTGTTCAATCGTCTCGCAAGCATTGATTGTGCGGTTTTGGTTTCTTTGAAATTGGCTCATCATGTTCTTAAGCTCAGTGATCTTCTTTGCATCAGAATCACTAGAATGGATTGTTCTATCAAAGTTTGTGCAAGTGTTGCTACTACTTGCAGCAAGGTTGTCGATGAGAGCTCGTCCTTTGGAGGGTGAAATGTCGAACCTAATCTAGATCATGTCTATAGCACTTAACATGTGGATTAAGCTAGCAAGTCAAGCAATATATTTTAGGGGTTTTTCTTACTAACAACCTAAAATACAGAAAATTAAACTAGAGATGCAGAGCCTGTCACACTCTAACAAATCATAAACTAAAGATGCAAAATCAAAGACTAGTTGTGAAAACTAAAGTGGCTCGAGTGGGTCACTCGAGTGGTGCACTCAAGTGGACTAGTCGAGTGGTACAAGAACTCTAATGAAAGCAGTAAACAAGAGATCTAAAAATGACAACTAGTTCAAATAAAAGACAAACGGATCTTGGGGATAGACTCATAGGATCGTCTACACCCTTCAACGCCATGGGTGCTAATTTACTAAACTCAAGGTAAATCCCTTGACGACGGATCTCACTTCCAATCCAACCCATTGTCATGGTGAAGGGTCTTAACAAGTGACTAAGGATCGATCCGTCAAAGCCAAGAAAGACTCATAACAAGTGAGTAGTTGGGTTGTGACGTAAATCAACATCTGATGCACCAACACGCTATTGTGTCTTAATCCCTGGAAAAACTAGATCTGATGGTTCAAGGCACTTTTGATTCTCATGAAGTCATCTAAAATCATGATCCTCTTGATCAGAGAGGTACAAGTATTAAAAACAAGGACCCAAGAGGGATTTTAAAACCGAATAAACATAAATTAATAAAACCCATGGCAATCGAATGAGACTACCTAATCCATCCCCAAAAACCCTAAAATGACTACTCACTCTTCGAGATCATCACCCAAACCAAGAACCCAAAAGAGCTTTGACTCATCATAGATGAAAGATGAGCTGAAGAGAAAGAAGATACGAAAAAGGAACAGTAAAGATAAACTTCGATCTATTAAAATTGCAAAAGAGTTACAAAAATCCAAGATAAAAACGTAAAGATCAACTAGAGGGAGAAAACTAAGAGAGATAAGCTAAATCTACTAAAAGCGGCGCAGAATGAAAAAAGTCTAAAAATTGCCTCCTGAGTTATCATTAACCTAGGTATTTATACACGAGAATTAGGGTTAATGAACGTCTTGCTATAAATTGCGGAATCTTGTCGAGGCGTTGCTCCCCATTCGACCGAGCAGTCGAGTGGACTAGTCGAGTAGCTTGCATCGAGTCTTTATCTGTGTAACTCAATCAAGTGGCTTGAGCTTCCTGGGCAGGCTTTACTTGTATGGCTTCCAGTCACTCGAGTAGGCATTCCTTGCAGAAATCCTCACGTCGCTTCGTAGCCTGAGAGGTCACACAAGTGATGACTCCTTGCAGCTCTAAGTACCTAAAAGTACCACATGTATGCAAAATGCATGCAAACTAATGCAAAGAGACTAAATATCCTAAATGTCAAATAAATGCAATAAGTGATAAGAGTAATGCCTAAAACCTATGCTAAGTTGCAATAAAACAATAGTAAAAACATGCCAAAATGCAATGTTATCATCCTTCTAGAACGGTCTTAAGAGTGAAGTCTCCATTGCTGGCCGTGTCGAGTGAAAGCTGAAACTTAGGATGTAAACCTCTATAGAAAGTACTTAGAAGATTACCTTGATTGAAGCCATGGTGTGGACAATCACGTTCGTAGTCCTTAAAGCGTTCCCATGGTTCATAGAAAGATTCGACAGGTCCTTGTTGAAAGTTTGGAGCTTGTTCCTAAGAGAGTTGGATCTTAACTTCGTGTAGAAGTAGTTAAGAAAGGTTGACTTGCATCCTTCCCAAGTAGTGATCGATCCAGGGGGTAGAGAGTTTAACCATCTTTGCGCCTTGTCGGCTAGAGAGAAAGGAAAAAGCTTACACTTCAAATAGTCTTTAGGTACACCATTTGTTCTTGTTGTAATGTAGATTTCTTCAAAGAGATCGATGTGATCCATAGGGTGTTCCGTGGAGAGACCATGGAACTAGTTTTGCTTCACCAAAGCAATGTTGTATATGCAATTGTAGTATATAGGGGTCGAATCCACAGAGACTCACAATATTTCACAATAAATTCTTTAGTTTCGAATTAAGCTAAGTAAGATAGGTGATAAATGAAAAAAATGCAGAAAAGTAAATGAGAGTTGTTGTATTCAAATGGGAAAAACGTCAAGCTCAGGGAACTTCTCAGGAATTCAGGAAATGTAAATCAAAGAATTGGCTATGATCAAATTAAATTCCAGTTATAGAACTAAAAAAACTAACTTAGAACTAACCAAACCCCGCTGTGAAAGTTCTCTATGCTTAAATTCCTTTGTGAGACTTCAAGTCTTAAACAAGCATTAAGTTCAGGTTTGATTTGTTCACAAATTATCTAATCTAAATTCCTTTGTAATTATTTAATTTGCTCACTCTAGGTTTTTTCAAGTTTCAAATCACACCGTCGTGCTAATTCAATAACATAAGATCTAGATGCAATAGGTGATCAGGCTAGATCTAGCATTAAGAACAACCTAGGTGAAGAACTTATAAAGTTGTAAATCCTAACCAATCAATCAAAGTTACAAATCCATGAAAACTGTAGTGAGAATCCCTGAACCTAACAATCTACTCAGACATAATCAATGAAAACATAAACATGAATAGAATAGAAATCATAAATAAACTCAAAGGGAAATAGAAACAGGGGTTCAAGATCTTCTCTCAGAAGTACAGAGTAAATCAGCCCCAAGCTCTCAAAATCTCTCTCAAAGTCTCCTTGCAAAAAGCCTAGATACATAGATAAGAACTAAATACCCTAATAAAGACTTAGAAACACGACTTGGGTCTTTTTGTAAATAATAGAAACTTCTGGGTGAAGTTGCAAATCTTTAAAACTTGTAAAATTTCGAGTGTGGCTTCAGCAGGTGACACGTGTCGATCAACACCCATGGTGGTGTTGATCGACACCAGGGGTCTATGCGTACTCCACCTTCAGCTTCTCAGCAAAAATGCTCCAAAATGCTCCAAAAGGTCCAAAAGCCTCCAAATACGTGTAATCTTGTAAAAGACTCTACTAGGACTCTAAGACACATAAAATACTCAATTAAGGATATATATCATGGATTTAAAACCGTAAAAACCATGATATATCAATCTCGTAGTCACGTCTTGTGGATTAGGCACTTGTATGGTAGCTCGGTCTTGAGGGTATTGAGGAGTATCAAAATCAGCTATCGTACGGTGAAGGTTGGCACGTCTCAGGGGTGTACATAAGGAGCTTGTCTAACACCAACATTAGCATGATGTTGTGCATTAGCAACATTAGGAAGCTGGTGAGGAAAATCATTAAGGTTGTCTCCCACGCCTAGAGGATTAGCTTCACGAGCTTGGTTGCGGACCTCCAGAGGGTCGGCTTGTGCTTCAGCAGCTTCATAGATGGGATTGTCATCCTCATCGTGCATCAGTCGTCCTTGAGCATCAAGGGCAGCAGCTTGGTTTTTCTGGTCGACGTCAAGTACACCTTGGTGTTGGTTCCTTAACTTGGCCATGAGTTTTTGTCTCCAAAGTTTTCTAAGTTTGCGTTCTAGTCGATCAATGTCTTGGATTGGAGTCACGGCTTCAGAGTTTTGGCTCCTTGTCATGCACTGCGAATCCAAAAACAAAAACTAAAAGGGAAAACAGAGGTTATCGAGAAACAAAGAAGTAAAAGCAAAATAAAATTAAAAAATTGAAATGAAAAATTCAATGTATCTTAGACGAGAGTTCTTATCGAATTCAAAGGCATCTAGTATACTCCCCGGCAATGGTGCCAAAAAATTGATAACGGGTGTTGATGTTGTATAAAGTTTTCCTTTAATATCACAACTTCTAAACTGCAAGTGCACAGTAAATCGGTTATAGTATTTAAGTTTATCGATCCCACAGAGAGTAATAGCTACGCGGAATGAATTCAAAGAGGAAATCTAACTAAGACAAAATATGAAAAGGGTTTTGTTCTTGGGTTTTCTAAATGATTAAACAATTAAATAAGAAAGCAATAAACTAAAATCGGTTTTAAACTTATAAATGAAGGCGTTGGGCATTTAGGGAATTATCTTAGGGTTTCCATGGTTCTCAACAAATCAAGTGAAAGATAATATGCATATGTTTTCGTTCTAGGTTCTCAACTACGAACATGAATAAACAAACAAGCTATAGTTCATAGAATGAATGTCTAAAGTCTCAGCACCCCGTTACTCAACTTACGCAGGCAATGGCATACATCGACCAGCAAGCTAAACAAGTTTGATAAGTTCACAAAGCTCCATAACTCAACTCACACAGGTTATGTTGCGAGGCTTCAATAGCTCTAGGTCCGAGGAGTAGGTTTACGCGGATAACGCTCCTATCCTCTTAGGTCAGTGCTTGGTGATCAATCCAAGCAACATGCATTAAGTAAAAGATACCCCAAGAGAACTCTAATAGCAAACAAAAATCAGATCTAACAACCTAGATGAAATTAACCATGAATTCCCTTTGAATCACCCCATAAAACCCAACAAAGAGAACTACTCGCTCATGATGCAAAGAAACGCAATAGATATCATAGAAAATAACATCACAAACGATTCAAATAATCAAAAGCGGTTCAAAGAAAACTTCTCTAGATGTCACATAAGATAACTTGTCTCCCCAAAAGCAAATAAGAGTAGAGAGAGATGAGAAACTATGAAGAACAAGGATGAAACTTCAAAGTGGCGACTTCTAGGGTTGGAGGCGACGAACGAGGCTCTGTAGGGACGTCCTAGGGTTTCTGATGGCGAAGTTGGAGAGGCACAGAGGTTCACCGAAGAAGCACCACCCCAAAATATTAGGTTTAATGAGTATTTATAGGCCTTGGGGTGTGGAAAGTTGATTTTAGGGTTTTTAGGGCAAAACTCGTCGTTTTAGGCAAGGATAGATGAAGTCTTCTGGCCAAGGTCACGGGTCTCCTACCTGAGGTGGTGATGAAGGCTGGCCTCTGTCACGGGTGCCATGACCGAGGTTGACAAGAAGCTTGACCTCGGTCACACTCCTTGTGACCAAGGTTGACAGGGCTTCACTCTTTGGGTCATATCTTCCATACGGCTTAATTTATTGCTTTGATTCTTGTCCCAGGTAAAACTTGACTCTTCTAGCTTTCCATAGACACCAAGATCTCTGGATTTGCTGACAGGAAGGTTTTCAATGAATGCCAAAATTCTGATGCTCTGAAATTGCCTTAAAACAGGTTTTGCTCCACTTTGTGTTATTTTTGCTCGAAAACTTCTAAAAGTCTCCAAGAAATGAAATTGGTGGAAAATGGGCTTAAAGTGTCCATAATCACTTGTTTCTTCATTAGAAACCAAATAAAAACATATAAAAAGTGGGCAAAAATACGATGTTATCAATACCTCCTGAATATGTTCCAAAAACTCTCCTTTCCTGGGAGATTCAAGAAAGAACTGGTAGAGAAGTATAGAAGCGGTTATGCCACTTTCAGATGCCCTTAAGCTCATACCTCTAAGTGAGCAATCCTTGAGGAACACAATGTTGGAAAGGATCAAAGAGTATGAGAGTTTAAAATGAGAGCCCCATGAATACAATGCCTTGACACAGAAGAAGGTGGTGGTCTAGAAAAAGCTTGATGACCCCGGCTCCTTTAGCTTACCATGCTCGCTAGGTCCTTTAACCTTCGAGAACAGCCTCTGCGACCTTGGAGCATTAGTAAGTCTCATGCCTCTCTCCGTAGACTAGAGACTAGAATACAACTGGCACAAGCCTAGTAGGGTCTCTTAGATGCTAGCTGATAGGTCCATCAGGTTACCGAATGGCCTTCTAGAGATCCACCCGTCCAGATCGGACACGTGGAAGTACCAAGGGACTTTATAGTCCTGAGAATGGACGAAGAGCCTAGTGACCCTCTGATCTTAGGAAGACCTTTTGATGGAGTCCAAGGCATCGACCTAGCAACGATAGTGGAACAAGCATCGGAACAAGCATCGGAAGCCGACCAAGATCAAGCAAATGGACTTGAGATTCTCCGGCTACCTCCTAAGGTTACTACTGAGAATAGATGCGCAACAAGAGCATTCAAGAATTGATGCAACATTTTCATCCAAGAGCTGGTCACAAGAGGAGCCGACTAACGAGGACCCTACCTGGAAGATTTACCTAAGGTGTTCGAGTTCAACCAAGAAGGGATGGACACTTTGATCTGCTTAGAAAAGTGAGACCAAAGTGTCATTACGATTGATCCAAGGTAAAGACACTGCCTAAGTCACCATGGAAAATATACTCTTTTTCCCTATCCGGGTTTGTCCCAAAGAGGTTTACCAGATAGGTTTTTAACGAGGTATGGACCGTGGTGCCTACGCTTTAATTTTCCTTAATTAGTTTACACAAAAATACTAATGATGAGTTATCTTAGTTAATAAACCGTAGATCTATTTAAGGATGGCACCATTAAATAAACTCATCCCTTCTTTGTACTTTTACTTAGTTTTATTTACTTTCACGGCTATGTTAAAAAGCCGAGCCCATGTGTTAGTGTTTTCACGTGTAGCCTATAAAAAGGCATCAAACTCTACTTTGTCATTTTACGCCTCTTTTAGAAAGAAACTCTGAGTTTTCTCTCTAGCTTTCTATCCGAGCTTTTGCTCTAGTTAGCTTCTTTTCTGACGAGTTATCCTTGAGTCGGGCTCGGATTCTCAGAGGCTTATCATATCCTAAACCAGTCCATAGTTTAGGTATCACACATTGATCCCCTTTTTCCTTTTTTTTTGTGTTATCCGGTTTCGAGTTTCTCACCGAACCTCACTCTATCACTACCCATCGAGACTTAGTTCCATCGCTACGAGTTTTGGTTCCATCACTACGAGTTTTGGTTCCATCGCTACGAGCTTTGGTTCCATAGCGTCGAGTTTTTCTACCGATAACCTCGGTTAACTTGGATCTGGAATTTAGGCCTGTATTATTTGGTATCAGAGCTAAAGTTTTCTAAATCTAAGTTTGTATCTTTTTGATCTACACGTTTTTCGTTTTCATTTACCATCTTTTCCTTTTTATCGTTGTTCATCACGTTTGCTTTCATTTCGCTCATCTATCATCCATAAAAACCCATAAAATCATATCTTGTTAAGTTGTCAGTCGTTTTTGCATTTCATTTGCATTCGCTAAAACCGAAAACCAAATAAAAATCGCATCTTGCATTCATCTTGTCATTTTTGTTCAGATCTCCTTCGGTAAAAGTTATTGTTAGTGCATGTTTATGGCTTCAGCTGGGTTTCGTGTTTATCACCATTGATAAGCTCGATTTCGAAGGTTGAAGATAGATATTCGCTTTTGGTCAAACGCATTTGAATCGTTGCATCATCACCGTTCATCTAAAGTTATATCCTAGGGTCATTAGCTGTTTTCTAGATTGTGTGGTCATATTGCATCTACTTTATTTGTTTGGTCATAGGTTGAGTGATGTGTCAGTTGATTGTGGTGTTTTCTTTATTGCCTATCATTAGCTGTCATTTTTGAAAAGATTTCTTATACGCGCCTTTGCATTTAGCACGTTTTTAAAACATAACCTTATTTTTTCTTGTGACTTGTACGCGTGTCTCTTCCTTTTTACTTTACCTTTCTTACCATGGTTAATCCTTGGATAAGACTCCTCACGCATTTAACTTTGACTGCATGTACTAACCTAACCGGGTATGAGCCATCGCTAGCCATCGTTGAGCCACGGAACCGATTCCTCGATAGCAATAAGAGCATCCATCGGCAGTGATACATACGGTCATCGATAGTGATACGAGCATTACCTGGTAGCGATACGAGCATTTCTCAACAGTGATATGAGAATCTATCGATAGCGATACAAGCATTCCTTGACAGCGATACGAGCATCTATCGATAGCGATACGAGCATTTCTCGATAGCGATACGAGCAGCCATCGACAGCGATACGAGTATTCATCGACCGTTATAGGAGCTACCACCGTTATTGGTACGAGCAACCTTTGACCACCCTCAACCAACTCTGATCCATAACCGGCCGCCGACCCTCTCCGACCACCGGTAACCTATTCCGACCACCGGTAACCTATTCTGACCACTGCTGACCACCTCTGACCACGGGCGACCACCTCCGACCTCTGGCAACCATTGTCGACCTCTGGTAGCCATTGCCAACCTCCGGTAGCTTCTGCCAACCACCACCGAGCTCCGACGTCCTTACGGAATGTACAACTTTGTACTTTCTGACAATAGAGGTTCCACTGACACCACCCATCATTGGAGGCATCTTAGCCGCCATTCAAGCTCAACTCCAGCAGCTCGGAGAAAGGGTTAAAAGGATTGAAGCACCTCCTCCACAGCCCGGGGATGACCCTCCATCGTTCCATGACCCGGAACATGCTTATGTACCTGAGGGAGAACAAGAACTCCCAATGCAACAGAGGATGAGGGCAAGATGAAGACTCCACGATGAGGAACATGAGGAATGGGTACCAAGACCGTATATTCCTAGCCTCAAGTTTACGGCACCCACGTTTGTCGGCAAGACCGATCCCGAAACCTACCTTGATTGGGAGCGTTGCATGGACCACATCTTCGAGTATTATGAGTACGACAAAGCACGGAAGCTTACCTATGCCGCTGCACATTTCACCGACCACGCTTTCACTTGGTGGGACCGAGACATGGCCGAGCGAAAATGAAACCGTGAAGGCCTTATTCAAACATGGGAGGTAATGAAGTTCGTTATGCGAAGGAGATACGTTCCGCCCTTTTACCACTGAGAACTCCAAAGGAAGTTTTGCCAAATCACCCAAGGCAGCAAGTCTATGAAGGAGTATTATGAAGAGTTTGAACATCAACAACACCGTTTACAACTAGACGAGACCGAGGAAACCCTCATGTCTCAATTCCGCGACGTGATGCAAGATTAGATCGTGAGAAATGTCGATAGGTAAACCTACAGAAAATCTGAGGAATTGCTTCATCTTGCCATCCAAATAGAGCAACAAGTCAAGAGGAAGGCCTCCAGCCTCAACCGAAGCCGATCACAAGGCACCCCGAGTTGGTCACTGAAATTTTGACCGAGCCACCAACCTACCTGAGGCCAAGATAAGTCCAAGCCGATAGTGGTTGACTCCCGATTCAAGCCAAGGGTGCAAGAGCAAGTTAAAGAAAACCAACAAGATTCTCGGAAGCTACCTAACACCATCCGAACCTGAGATATTGTGTGCTTCAAGTGTCAAGGTCATGGGACACTTTGCTCAGGACTGGCCCAATCAACGGGTAATTGTGATTACTCCCACCGGGGAATACGAGTCTCAAGATGAGGAGGAACCATCCGAGCATGAGGAAATCGAGGAGCTAGAAGAAAAATGGCTAAGCCAGCCACCTATTGTTAGGTAGGCCTTGGCAATTCGATAAAAAGACCACACATTGTGGCCGGACTAATCACTATACTTTTGTGCATGATAATAAATGGATTAGCCTCACCCCTTTACCACCCTCCCAAGTTAATGAACTACAATCTAAACTCTCTAAGGATTGCAACACCAAATAAAACTTCTTAATAAAATTTAGTACTGTTAAGAAGTCGCTTAATGATTTTATTGGTAATGTCTTGCTAATGGTGTTCAAGGAGATTTTGAGTGTAGGTACCATGGAAGAGGAATTTCCAAAGGGAATCAAGGAGCTTCTAAGGGAATTTGAAGATTTCTTTCCGGAAGAACTTCCCAAAGGGCTACCACCCCTCCGAGGGATAGAGCACCAGATAGATCTAGTACTGGGGGCATAGTTGCCAAACCGCCCAGCCTACCGAGTCAATCCGGGAGAGCCCAAGGAGTTGGAGCGACAAGTCTCGGACCTCATAAGCCAAGGCAATGTTTGGGAAAGCTTCAGCCCTTGCGCGGTACAAGTTCTAAAAGTCTCCAAGAAATGAAATTGGTGGAAAATGGGCTTAAAGTATCCATAATCACTTGTTTCTTCATTAGAAACCAAATAAAAACATATAAAAAGTGGGCATAAATACGATGTTATCCATACCTCCTGAATATGTTACAAAAACCCCCCTTTCCTGGGAGATTCAAGAAAGAACTGGTAGAGAAGTATATTGCCCTCTTTGAGGAGCAGCTGAAGAAAATTGAAGCGGTTATGCCACTTTCAGATGCCCTTAAGCTCATACCTTTAAGTGAGCAATCCTTGAGGAACACAATGTTGGAAAGGATCAAAGAGTATGAGAGTTTAAAATCAGAGCCCAATTAATACAATGCCTTGACACAGAAGAAGTGGTGGTCTAGAAAAAGCTTGATGACCCCGGCTCCTTTACCTTACCATGCTCGCTAGGTCCTTTAACCTTCGAGAACAGCCTCTGCGACCTTGGAGCATTAGTAAGTCTCATGCCTCTCTAGTCCCCAAGAAGGATGGCACTTGGCGAATGTGCGTCGATTGCCGAGCCGTGAACAATATCATCATCAAATACTGACACCCCATCCCATGGCTAGACGACATGCTCGATGAACTAAGCGGGTCAACCATCTTCTCAAAGATCGACCTCAAAAGTGGCTATCATCAAGTGCGGATGAATGAGGGTGATGAGTGGAAGATTGCGTTTAAGACAAAACAAGGTTTATATGAATGGTTGGTTATGACATTCGGGCTTTCTAACGCCCTTTCTACCTTTATGCGTCTAATGAACCATATCTTAAGGCCTTTCATTAATAAAGTTGTGGTAGTCTATTTTGATGATATTCTTGTTTATAGCAAGTGCCTTAGTGATCACCTTAACCACCTTGAAATGGTTTTGCAAACGCTTAGGGTTGAGAAGTTATATGCTAATCTTAAGAAATATATTTTTGGAGCTAATGAACTTGTCTTCCTAGGCTTTGTTGTTAGTGAGCAGGGTCTTAAGGTGGATACTGAGAAGATAAAGGCAATTGAGGAATGGCCGACACCGACCAACATCAGTCAAGTCCGAAGCTTCCATGGCCTCGCTAGCTTCTACCGACGGTTCATGAAGGACTTTAGCACCGTGGCTGCTCCATTAACCGTGGTTATCAAGAAGAATGTTGAGTTTAGCTCGGGGAACGTCAAGAATAAGCCTTCCAAGAGCTTAAACACCACCTCACACACGCACCTCTCCTAGTCCTTCCCGACTTCACCAAAGCCTTTGAACTGGAATTTGATGCTTCCGGGATTGGAATAGGAGCAGTCCTTAACCAAGGGGGGAAACAAGTGGCTTACATCAGTGAAAAGTTGAGTGGAGCCATGCAAAAGGAAGTTGGCTTATTTATTAAGGAAGTTGCGTTGTTCACCATTTCAAGCGAAGATCAAGCTGCTTAGATTATCCATGGAGAACACATTTATCTAAGGTATGTTTTCAATTTGAATAAATAACGGCTCTTTTCTGGTTTTGCAGGAATATTACCGTTGGGTTTTATTTAAGAGTCTTTATTTTTAAGTCCTTTTTGAGTCTGTTGTTTTTGCAAGTCTAGTCCTTTAATTTTAATAATTTTCGACCCTAGAAGGTCACCTGCTGTTGGACTATTTATAAAGTATCTTCTCAGCTTGTAAGACTCAGTTTTTGATGAATTAAAAACCTAGTTTTCTTCTAATGAAGTACCAAAACGTCTCAGCCATATTGTGTGTTAATCCTTGAAGCTTGAGTGTTCCATCATCTGTGTGTCGTCTCTTGATTCCCCTATTACAAATATATCCATAAATCATCCACTAGATACTCCAAAGAGTGACCTCAGTTCAGTTGAAGAGTCTCCATCAAATCCACTCTATTTCATCACCATTCACTTGGATCTGTTGAGTGTGACCTCAGTCTAGTAACAGCTCCACCATCGTTCATCCCCTTCTATATCTATCATCATGTTTCTGTGCCTGCATTATATGGTATCAGAGCCGAACGGTTCATTTGCAGGTTTATCTATCCCTATTTTCGTTTCTGTTTTTCACTCATCGTCTCTTGCTTGATTTACTTGTTTCTTTGTATCAATCTGTTTTAGTTTCATCCCTTATTGTCTGTCTATCTTCCAAAACGAAAAACTCATAAAAATATCACCTGAAATTGTGTTGTTTTCTTAATTTTGTGTAGATCTGCTGTTGGTTGTTGTCTTTTTGACTTCTCCTTCTATTAGACCTGTTCGATTTTCATTTGTTTTTATTGTTGTCTTTCAACTTCCTTTGCACTTGATCTATTTGTTTGTGTGTGCTGAAAGATAATCATCATGAGAGAACAAGGAAACGTGGATATGGCTCACCTACTCATTAATATTCAAACACAGCTCCAGACCCTTAGAGAGCGCCTGAATCGAATCGAACAGCCGCCTGCACCAAGAGCCCCAGTTCACTGAGTAAACAACCCTAGAGCGAATCAAGAAGAAGATGATATATTTAACTCTGAAGAGGAGCAACAAGAACTCCATCAGACCTAGGAGACAATTATTTTTATCAGTTTCAATCGATTGATAATATAGAGCATGAAATGTCGAACCTAATCTAGAGCATGTATGTAGCACTTAACATGTGGATTAAGCTAGCAAGTCAAGAAATATATTTTAGGGGTTTTTCTTACTAACAACCTAAAATACAGAAATTTAAACTAGAGATGCAGAGCCTGTCACACTCTAACAAATCATGAACTAAACATGCGAAATCAAAGACTAGTTGTGAAAACCAAGGTGACTCGAGTGGGTCACTCGAGTGGTGCACACAAGTGGACTAGTCGAGTGGTACAAGAATTCTAATGAAAGTGGTAAACAAGAGATATAAGAATAACGACTAGTTCAAATAAAAGACAAAGGGATCTTGGGGATAGACTCATAGGATCATCTACACTCTCACGCCATGGGTGCTAATTTACTAAACTCAGGGTGAATCCCTTGACGACGGATCTGACTTCCAACCATACCCACTGTCGTGGTGAAGGATCTCAACAAGTGACTAATGATCGATCCGTCAAAGCCAAGAAAGACTCATAACAAGTGAGTAGTTGTCGTGACGTAAATCAACATCTGATGCACCAACTCTCACGCTATTGTGTCTTAATCCCTGGAAAAACTAGATCTGGTGGTTCAAGGCACTTTTGCTGCTCATGAAGTCACCTAAAATCATGATCCTCTTGATCAGAGAGGTACACGCCTTAAAAACTAGAACCCAAGAGGGATTTTTAAACCGAATCAGCATAAATCAGCAAAAACCCATGGCGATCGAGTGAGACTACCTAATCCATCCCCGAAAACCCCTAAAACGACTACTCACTCATCGAGATCATCATCAAAACCAAAAGCTCAGAAAAGCTAAGACTTGTCATAGATGAAGGATGATCTAATGAGAAAGAAATTTCGAAAAAGGAACAGTAGTTCAAGACTCGATCTTATTAAAATTACTAAGAGTTGCAAAATTCTGAATCGAAATCTAAAGATAAACTAGAGAGAGAAAACTAAGAGAGATAAACTAATTATACTAAAACAGCGTGGAATAAAAATTGTGTCCGGTCGCGCGTACTGAGTTATCATTAACCTCGGTATTTATACATAAGAATTAGGGATAATGAGAACTCACCATAATTTGCGGAATCTTCTAGAAGCGGTGCTCACCACTTGACCTGGACGTTAAATGGTCTGGTCGAGTAGCCTCCTCGAGTCTTCATCCGTGTAGCCTGCTCGAGTAACTTGAGCTTCCTTTGCAGTCTTCAACTCTGTGGCTCCATGTCACTCGAGTCATGACTCCTTGCAGAAATCCCTACGTGTCTTCATGGCCTGAGAGGTTATACAAGTGATGACTCTTTGCAGCTCCATGTACCTGAAAGTACCACATGTATGCAAAATGCATGCAAACTAATACAAAGAGACTAAATATCCTAAATGTCAAATAAATGCAATAAGTGATAAGAGTAATGCTTAAAACCTATGCGAAGTTGCAATAAAACAATAGTAAAAACATGCCAAAATGCAATGTTATCAAACTCCCCCAAACTTATCCTTTGCTTGCCCTCAAGCAAATAGAAATAATAAGATGAAAGGAGTAAGGGTGAAAGTGGGGACTCGGAACCTAGCAAACTAAGCAAACCTCTGAAGTCAACACCACAGTTAATAGTTCTAGCATGCAAATCACAACAGTTTTACTTAAAAGCTTTAGCCATACTCATCACATAGAATTCAACACTAAGTCTCAGCCAAAACAAGCATTCAAAGTAAACTATCCCTTTAACATTTACTAAGCACGAACTGGTGGATCATGATATGCAATAACTAAAACTCATTTGGTTGAGGGACAAGTTTTAAGAGATTAAAATGATCTCTTCTTCCTCTGGTTTAAGAGCAAGTATCAGGATCTCTCATTGAAAAGGATTGAATTTTAAGAGAATGTTAAAGGTAAAGCCAACTGATGCATACAGGAACAGACTATCATCTACCCATGACCATACAATGACTTTCCTAACTATAAAGCCCCAAAAACTGATCCTAACTCTACCCTTTGGTGTTTAAAGGCTTTCTTTCTTTTTTATGACTTTAAGGATCATGTTTCTGCTTTTCTTCTAAGGAGAGGATGTTTCTACATTTTCTTTAACTTCTAGCGGATTTGGGAGATTTTATATTTTTTTCTAAGACTTGACTCGACCAAAGTGGTCGAGTCAGATACTCGAGTGGTATGGCTATATATATATATATATTTCTTTTTATTTTCAAGATTCAGAGCCAACTCTTATCTTTTTCTTCCAAATCCTTTACTAGACTTATACATTTTCTTTGAACTACCCTCTCCAAAAACATAGATTTTTTTTAGCAAACTCTTTTCTTTCTTTTCTTTCCCAAACCCGAAACCCATTCGAACCCCTTAGCCTAATCTGATTCAAAAAGTGTGAACTAGAGACTACATGAGAGGCTACTCCTTTTGGCAAAACCTAACACTTTCTCTATAATTCAATCCAAAAATAGGCCTCACTTCTCTCACAACTGATGTATTGGTCTGAAATGAAGTTTTTAGTTTGGTTTTTGTGGAAATGTCTCAATAATGGAGACAGCTACTTGGATTAGCAAGAGTGGTAAAAGGTGAAAGAAAATCCAAGTATTTTGAGGTATCCATGAGTTTTAAGTTTTAGAGCATATCATGATAATTAAGTTTTCAAATTTAAGGTTCAAATTCATAAGCATAGATTTACAAGTAACAGCAAGTTTTTAACCAAGTGAGAGTGCTAAATTTAATTCCAAGCAAGGTGCAGCCTTATGTTTCAAACTAAGGTGAATGCATAAGACAACTTATAACTAATGGCACTGAAATCATATGTTTGGTTATTAAGCCTTAATTGGTTAACTCGTCATCATCCCCTATGCTAAATGCAACAGTCCTAAGCAAATGCAACTACATGACTTTATGGGTTTTTTGTGAAATCATTTTCTAAAAAATTTCAAATTTTTATGGGTTTTAGATGCACATAGATGGATGCAAAATTTGAATTAAGAAAACAAAGAAAACATGTCAAATACATCTCTTAGACACTCCCCCAAACTCAAATTACACAGTTCCTTGTGTAATAAAAATTCAAAGGGAACCCTAAAAGATTAAACAAAGAAAACCAAAAAGAGTTGTGCAATGGTATATACAAAGGGAAGGTTGTGGTACCTCATTGGTGTGGAGTGAAGTATGCACCAATGCTGGCCGGCATGCTCTCCGGGGTGTAGGGTGGAATAACTGGGGAGATTCCTTGCATCCACTCAGCTCCGTCGTGTGACTCGAGTGGATCACTCGCCATAGGTTGGTCGAGTGGTAAAGTCTGCTGAAGTCTGGGGTCTGACTCGAGTGGACCACTCAACCCAGATGGTCGAGTGGCGTCTTCTGCGTGCTCAACTTGACTTGGTTGGACGTGAGGAGTAGAGGCTTCTGGTGATGAATGCTCCAAATGCTCGACGGGATGGTCAGGATGTCTCTTCCTCTGCATCTGATCAACAGATGATCTCCGTGATGGCGAAGCAAAGTGGAATCTTCTGGAGAAGCCCCTAAGTGAGCTTGTTCTCCTCAAGTAGGTGGGGACTAGGCTTGGCTTCTTCTGCATGTTCTCAGCAGCTACCAACCTCTTGGTGAGGTTTGTAAACTTTTTCTTCAAGGCGTTGAATGCCTTATCCTGCCACTTGTTCCAATTTTCTGAAGAAACCCAATCTTCTGATTAGGTTCGCGTAGGGATGTATACTCTGAGTCATCAAAATGGAAGGTTTAAGGCGAAGGACTTCATCATCAGATTCTTGCACTTTAGCGTGTTGATCATAAAGATCTCTCACAGGTGGGAAAAAGCTGATACTCTTCGCATCTTCTTCAGTGTAGATCTGTGGCAATCCTCCACAAGGTAGGAGGATTTTTGCCCTTCCAACTCGTGGATGATTGAAGTTGAAGGCGTACTTGTCCTCTTCACAGTTTGCGCTGATAGTCTGCGTGTCACGCATACGCTCCAAATCCATCCAAAGTGGTTGTGTAGGGTGAGATGTGATCTCCACTCCAGCCGCCTGAAAAAAAGAAGTGACAATACCTCCCACAGAAAGTTCAGCTTTATTCACCATTCTTTCATTTCTGATGGCGTTTGCATTGTAGCTCATCAGATGTTTCACCAAAACTATGGCGTTTCCAGTATCAGCCATGTCTCTTCGCATCTCCTCTCCATTGTCTCTCTTTTCCTGGGAAGAGTAGACCAAGTACTGTTGAAGGGATTTGTCCAGCATACTCAATTCCCCTTCATTAACTATCCCAGTGGCCCTTCTTGCAAACATAGTGTTTGCAAGCGTCCTATGGAGATATCTCATGGAGAGATGCCTAATCTCACTGCTTTTAGCCCGGGAAGACTGATACTTGTCTTTGCCTCCCAACTCCAACCACAACTCCTTGAGCTCTTTCTTGTCAAAGTCTTGAGCTTGTCTTGACCCTCTTCTAAACCCGAACTCAATATCAACCACACTCAGAGGCAATGTGTACTCCAAGCCTCTGATCTTGAAGCTGACAAACCCAAGTTCTTCATTGGATCCCATGCCAGATCTTACCTCATAGAGATGAAGCTTCACCATTGCCAAAAAGTGGCAAGTCTCGTCCTGGAAACCATCAAAGCTCAATGATGTCAGCTGCTTGGTAAAGCTTCCCAACTTCTCTACAAATTCCCAGAGTTTGCATAGTGGGGCGGTGTGGGTATCTAGTACCAAAGAACTTCATCCGCTTCAGTATTGAGATGATCTGATACTCCTCTCAGTTACCACTCTTTACTCCCATCAGAAGTTTCAGAATCATCACTGTCTTCGACATCACTTTGTATCGATTCTTCTTCTAAACCTCTCTTCCCGCGAGCTATGTCTCTTCGGGATCTCCAGAATCCACTCTCAGCGTGTGTAGTGCTTCGAGTTGCTCGAGTCCAGGTGTTACCTGAGTACCTAAAACAATGGCAGAAATTGTAAGTTTTAGCAAAAATTTGGACCACTCGAGTAAGTCACTCGACCAGTCAGGTCGAGTCGACAAAAATTTCCAAATAAATTTTGTATTCGATTTGACTAAATTGAGTACTTAGCTCGAGCAACTAAACGAACAATCAAAGACAGTGAAAATTCAAAGCAATTCATGTTTAAACACCCAAAGTTAAAGAATTTCATAAATTTTCAATGTTCATCACGAGTTCTATGAGGTTGAGTTATAAATTTCAAGATTTTGTTTAAATTTGACAACGAAAACTACTAGTGAGTTCTCATATCAACAAACAAGAAAATAGCAATGGTGAAATTTTATGTTTTAACTCAATATGTAGTTCCGAAAATTTTATGCACCAATTAGAACAAAATTTTCACAATTCTAAGCAATTCAACCATGAGGTTTACTTCCTATGCCAAGTTCTAGTAATAACCAACCCGATTTAACAACATGCAAGTGAAAAATTTGAAGAAATTTTTCAAAACTTCAAACCCAGATTTTCGCGACAAAATGGATCAAAAAGTTGTAAAAAAAAAACTTACAAGTTGGTGTCAGAATGGTGCGAGTGAGATGACATGATGAAAATTTTATGAAAACTTAGAAGAATTTCGAAAAAACTTTAGAGAGTTTTTGGAAAAAATTTCGATGAAATCATGAAATGGGAGAGGAGGAGTCGAGTGGAATGATAAAAGATATGTTAGATGAATCGAGTGGTTGAGATTAAAAGTTGAGTTTTTTCGAAAAAACCTGGACCACTCGACTAGTCTGGTCGAGTGGTGTGGTCGAGTGGAGTACTCGAGTGCTTTGGCATCTTTAAGACTCCATCTCTTCACGTACACTAAGTTGATTTCATATCCCTGAATTCAAAAACACTAAGGAAAAACATCAAAATATCAAGATTCATAAAAACTTAAAAAGATATATACAATGATAGTCAAGGGACTTCCTCCCAAGTGAGCTTGTTTAAAGTCACATAGCTTGACTTCTTACTCTTTTAGGCTGAAAAAGTGTCCTTGAGAGTCAGTGTTGACCTCTCTGGACTTGGCTTGGAATGATGGTAAGATGATGCTCTGAGGGCATTGTAAAACCTTTGACTCTTCTCTTGTGGTTTAGGTTTCTTGTTGGAGTCCTCAGATGAAAATTGGGTTTCCTTGAGCTTTGAAACCTCCATAGTCAATCTTTCCACTGAGAGTGAAAGTTCAGCAACCAAACTCTGTAGGGCAAGGATTGTACCCTGATCTGCACCATGTTGAGTCGTGGATGATGGCACAACTACTTGAAATATGTTGTGAGAAGCATCCGAGTGACTCACACGAGTGGATGAAGTTGAGTGGTTTGTGCGGTCACTCGACTGGTCACTCGGGTCTGGTGGTCGAGTGACCTGTGCGGACTCCTCACTTGGTGTCCCATCTTCAGTAAATGTGACAAAGGGTTGCACTACTCCTTCAGAATGACTCCTCGTATTGACTGTATAACCCAGGAGTCGACAGTTACGCTCGAACATTTCTTCATCATCGACTTCTTCCATGGAGTATAGATGACCTTCAAAGGTTAAGCTCTCCAATCTGGATGAAGTGTTGAATCTCACCACTAAATGGTTGCTAGCTCGAAGAAGTATCTCTCCAGTTTTGGCATCGATGACGGCTTGTGAGGATGCTAGAAAGGGTCTCCCTAGAATCAAAGGATCTTCGGGTTCTTCATCCATCTTCATGATGATGAAATCCGTGGGTATTTCAAGTTTCCCTATCCTCACTGGAACATTTTCAAGTAGTCCATATGGAAATCTCACCGTTCTATCAGCTAAGAGTAGTGATAGCATGCTTGGCAAGAATTTGTGATAACAAAGCCTTTCTGCCACAGACAAAGGCATGATGATGAGAGAAGCACCCAAGTCGTAGAGAGACTTACCAAATGCATGGTTGTTGATTGAGCATGGTAAAGTGAAAGATCATGGATCTTCTAACTTCTCTTGTACCAAAACCTCCTTCTGAGCAATTACTTGGCATTCTTGAGACTTAGCAGCTGTTGCTCTCCTATCTTGAATTCTCTTCAAGGTTCTTGCTCTCAAACCATACCCAAAAGGTCCCAGTTTCTCAACAACTTCATCGAAGGTCATTGAATCTTCCAGCTCCAAAAGTTCTTCTTCCAACATGATCTCATATTCCTTCTCAATATCTTCGGTGAATCTTTTTGGGAAAGGACTCGTGATCATTGCGTGCAGGTCAAGAATTTGCTTCTCGTTCACTGAGACGAAGTCGACTCGATCACTTACTCGAGTGGGTTGCTTGAGTGGTGTGCTGTCAGCGATCACAGCAGCAGCTTGACAGGATATGTGAGAATCTTTTCTTGAAAGGAAGGAGATGGATAGCTGGGGTTGTGGAGACTGCATAGACATCAAAACACTAAATAGAAAACATTAAAATACTAGAAACTAAGAAAACTTTAAATGAAAAATATTTACAAGGATAAGCATGGGACTTCCTCCCAAGTGAGCTTGTTTTATGTCTCTTAGCTTGACTTTCATTTGTTAGGCTTGCCTAACATCACCCACATCGAGTGGGGTGTCGTGCGGTATGCCTTGATCCGCTATATATTGTTTGACTCTCTGTCCATTCACAGTGAATTCTCTGCCTTCAGGGTTCAACAGGGTGATTGCTCCATATGGTAAAACTTCTTTTATACGGAATGGGCCTGACCACCTTGACTTCAACTTGCCAGGAAAAAGTTTGAGTCTGGAATTGAATAGCAACACCTGATCTCCTGCAGTGAACTCTTTTTGCTGGATCATTTTATCATGGAAAGCTTTTGTTCGTTCCTTATAAATCTTTGAGCTTTCATATGCATCGAGCCTTGTTTCCTCCAACTCGTGCAAAGTTACCTTCCTCTTTTCTTGAGCTGGTAAGAGGTCAAGATTTAAAATTTTTGTAGCCCAGAGTGCTTTGTACTCTAACTGCATAGGTAGATGGCAAGATTTTCCATATAGTAGCTGAAAAGGAGTTCGTCCTATAGGGGTCTTGTCCTGTAAGCCCACAAAGCATCATCGAGTTTAGGTGCCAAGTCTTTTTTCGAAGTTCCCACCACTTTGGCTAAAATTGCTTTGATCTGCTTATTGGACACTTCGACTTGACCACTTGTTTGAGGGTGATAAGGTGTCGCAACCTAATGTCTCACCCCATGCTTTTCAGAAGATTCTCAAATTGCTTATTTATGAAATGGGATCCTCCATCACTTATCACAACTTTGGGAACTCCAAACCTGGGGAATATGATTGATTTGAACATCTTAAAGACAACCTTAGTGGCGTTGGTCGGTGATGCTATTGCTTCAACCCATTTGGAGACATAGTCAACTGCTACCAAGATGTAGCTGTTTCCATGAGATGGGGGGGGGGGGTTGAAAGGACCCATGAAATCAATTCGCCAACAATCAAATACATCTACCTCCAAGATTGGATTCTGAGGCATCTCATTTCTCTTGCTTATATTGCCCATCCTCTGGCATGCATCACATTGAGCAATGAAATTCTTCGTGTCTTTAAACATTGTTGGCCACCATAAACCTGCTTGGAGGATCTTCTGAGTTGACTTGAAAGTGGCAAAGTGCTCTCCGTACGTGGAACTGTGACAATGTTCAAGGACTCCTCTCACCTCTTCTTCAGCAATGCATCTTCTGAACACACTATCTGCCCCCTTTTGTAAAGGTAAGGTTCGTCCCAGAAATAGTGATTTGCATCTCTATATAGCTTTTTCCTAGCAATGGCATCAAGATGCATAGGTTTATGGCTGGTTGCTTTATAATTTGCTAAGTCTGCGTACCAGAGTGATTTATAGTGACTTGACTCCACTGCCTTACTTGAGTGAGTTGCTTGAGTGATGAACTCGAGTGAATTGCTCGAGTTGCTATGTTGAGTCGTGTGTCGAGTTAAACTTCCTATAGACATAAGTTGTTCTTCAGGCATGGAGTCATTCACTGGTGCTGGGCTATCAATTCGCATTCTGGAGAGATGGTCTGCTACTCCATTCTCGATACCCTTTTTGTCGACTATCTCTAAGTCATATTCTTACATAAGGAAGATCCATCTAAGAAGTCTCGGTTTAGTGTCTTTCTTGGCATAAATGTGGCGTAGTGCAGCATGATCCGTGTATACAACACCTTCTGATCCACCAAATAGCTTCTAAACTTCTCTATGGCGAACACGACAGCGAGCATCTCTTTTTTGTTGTTGCATATCTCCCCTGAGCTTCATCTAAGGTTCTGCTTGCATAATGGATAACATGCAACTTCTTGTCGATTCGCTGATCCAAAACTGCTCCTACTGCATAGTCTGAAGCGTCACACATTATCTCAAATGGATAACTCCAGTTTGGGGCTTGGACGATTGGGGCTGATACTAAAGCTTCTTTAATCATGTGGAAAGCCTTCAAACATTCAGCGTCGAAAATAAATTTGGTCTCCTTGCACAGTAGTCGTGTGAGGGGTCTTGCTAGCTTAGAAAAATCCTTGATGAATCTTCGGTAGAACCCATCATGGCCTAGGAAACTCCTGACGTCTTTAACTGTCTTTGGAGGTTGCAGTTGCATCATTACTTCGACTTTTTCTCTATCCACCTCAATGCCCTTCTCCGAGATCTTATGTCCGAGGACAATCCCTTCTGTCACCATGAAGTGGCATTTTTCCCAATTCAGAACCAGATTTGTCTCCTCACATCTAGTCAGCACCCTGCACAAATTCAACAAACAGGAAGAGAAGGAGGAGCCATACACGGAAAAGTCATCCATGAAGACTTCCACCATCTCCTCTATCAAATCCGAAAAGATAGAAGTCATATACCTCTGAAACGTTGCAGGTGCATTGCATAGACCGAAAGGCATTCTTCTATAAGCGAAAGTCCCATAAGGACAAGTAAACGTGGTCTTTTCTTGGTCATTGGGGTGTATGGGAATTTGAAAGAAACCACTGTATCCATCAAGGAAACAGTAGTATGGGTGGTTGGCAAGTCTTTCAAGCATTTGGTCTATGAATAGCAATGGGAAATGATCCTTCCTAGATGCAGCATTTAACTTCCTATAATTGATGCACATGCGATGACCTATTATTGTTCAAGTTGGAATCAATTCATCTTTATCAGTTTTAACGACAGTGATTCCTCCTTTCTTAGGCACACAATGCACAGGGGATACCCAAGTACTGTCGGAGATTGGATAGATTATCCCAGCATCTAAGAGTTTAATGATTTCCTTTTTTACTACTTCTTTAAGGTTGGGGTTTAGACGTCTTTGGTGCTCTACACTAGTGCATTCTCAAGATGGATCCTATGAGTGCATAAAGAAGGTGAAATTCCTTTTATATCATCAAGAGAGTAACCTATAGCTTTTCTAAATTTCCTCAACTCGTTCAGTAAAAGGCTTAATTCTTCAGGTTTCAACTTATCATTCACTATTACGGGATAAGTGTCATTTTTACCTAAGAAAGTGTACCTTAGCCCTTCTGGAAGTGGCTTGAGTTCGACAATCGGTGCTTTAAGTTCAGACCACTCGGATGGTTCGATGTTGTGTGACTCGGGTGGGCAATCGAGTGAGTCAATCGATTGCTGTTTCCTCTGAGCCGACTCGAGTAGCCTACTCGAGTGCACCAATCGAGTGACTTCCTCGAGTGCTGCGATTTCCTTAAGTTTCCTCAGCGTTTCGACTGTAATTTCTGCTCCTGCTCGTTGAGGTGTATTAAGAAGTTCTTCATAAAAAAATACCTCAGGATGTACATGCCTTCCTCCACTATGCGTAGTCAAGGCTGTCTTCAAGTGATCCTTTTCAACTATCTCTTCAAAGAATTCTGCTGCCAAGTCCTCTATCTCTTCTATTCCAAATACTTGAATGTGAGGTTGCTTCATTGCGTTCTTGATGTTGAATTGTATAACTTTTTTTCCCAACTTTAGATCAATGGTGCCATTCTTCACATCAATCAATGCTCCAGTAGTTACCAAGAATGGTCTTCCTAGAATCAGTGGGTCTTGGGGTTCCTCGTTCATTTCGAGAACCACGAAGTCAGTAGGAACTTTCATGTGCCCTATTCTAACGGGAAGATCTTCTAGCAACCCATGTGGATGACGGACAGATCGATCTGCTAATACCAAGGAGATATTGCTGGGATAAAATCTGGTATACCCTAGTCTTTTTGCAACAGATAGCGGCATGAGGCTTACTGATGCTCCTAGGTCACACAAGCAGTTTTTGAAAGTGAGAGAATCGATTGAGCATGGTAGCATGAATGAGCCCGGATCTTGAAGCTTTTCCTTGCATATTATCTACTTCTGTATGATGGCGCTGCATTGATGAGTGAGGAGTACCATTCCTTGAATTTCTTTGGTTTTCTCCTTGACTAAATCTTTTAAGTATTTCTGAGCTGGAGGTATAAGCATTAGAGCTTCCAAAAGAGGTATCTGAAGTTCAACATCTTTTAAATGTTTCTCAAAGAGTTTTTTGTATTTGTCTACCTGATGCTTCTTGTTTCTCCCTGGGAAAGGTAATGGAGATACATAAGCGCGCAAGTCATCAGGATTGCCTGTTTCCTTGGACTTCATAAGAGTATCTTCAGGAGTTGAGGCTGCTCGACCCGCCACTTGAGTAGTTGACTCGAGTGGTGGTTCTACTGCTGCTTGTGTCTTCTCGTGATAATCCTCCTCCCCCTTCTGGATCTCACTGTCCTCAGGGAGAGAAATAGGGTTTCGTGGAGGTAGCTATTTTCCACTTCGTAGTGTGATCACACCAATCGTCTGGTCTGGTAGGGGTGTAGATACGGTCGAACTGGTAAGAGTAGAATAGACCAGTATACGCAATGATTGTTGTTCGGTGTAGAGGTTGCTGAGGTGGTGCTTAATATCAAGATTCTATAGCTGAAGATCAAGAGTTTGCTTTGTGGAGGTTATAGCAGCTTGGTCTTGACTATGTATGAGTTGTTGTAATCACAGCTTGATGTCGCCATCTGGTGCAACTAGTGGTGGAGGTGGCTGAGATTTGAGTAGCATCATGTCAACCTTCTCGTGAAAAATTGGAATATCTGATTTGTCATCGGCCTCGAATGCATGAACATTCTGAATACTTTGTCCATACTCCTCGTTGGAAATAATGTTTGAATTTGCTAAGTTTTCTACCAATATCCAACCGGCTTGTGCTTCAGCGCTTAAGAAATTCCCATTGCTACCAGTGTCAAGGCACATCCTGACCATGGGTGAGACGCCACGGTAGATTGTGCAGAGTAATGATGCTTTGGAGAAACCATGGTGTGGACATTTCATGAGATAACTGTTAAATCTATCCCAAGCGTCATATAAAGTCTCGCCTAACTGCTGGTGAAATGAGGATATCTCTTGCCGAAACATTGCAGTTCGTTGGATTGAGAAGAATTTGGTGAGGAACAAAGCCTTACAGGATTCCCATGTTGTGATGGATCCTGGTGGCAGAGATTTTTCCCAAGTAGTGGCTTTATCTGCTAAGGAGAATGGGAACACTCTAAGCTTGTAACCATCTTCAGTTATTCTGCAGATCCTTGCAAGACTGTAGATTCGTTCAAAGACATCTAGATGTTCAAGTGGGTCGTCAGATGCCCACCCGTGAAACCTGTTGTTTGAAACCATGGAAGTGATGCTCTTAGAAATTTTGAAATCAGCATCTGCTTCTGGAGCAGCTATTCCACGTCTCTTTGGAGTGTGAAATGGTGTCTCGTGTGAGACTATTGATGTAGCCATTGAAAGTTATGATACACTCGACTAGGACGACTCGAGAAAAGAACTCGAGTGGAGTACCCGAGTAGACTAATGTAGTAGCATGGTACCTGATGCAACAAAAACAGAACTTCAACACAAGTCAGTATGACTTTAAATAAAAGGCTAATGCAAATAAAATATTGATCCGAGAAGTCGAGTAACAAGAACAAGCCTTGCTAGATGAAAATCTCGGATCTTTTCTGCAAAAGAAACTTAATCTAGTAAGCTTAAAAATGATAAATATGCAGACAATGACTCTTAATTAGCAACGGCGCCAAATTGAAACTCATTGTTTTAGTCGGTTTCAATCAATTGATAGCATAAAGGGTGAAATGTCGAACCTAATCTAGAGCATGTCTGTAGCACTTAACATGTGGATTAAGCTAGCAAGTTAAGCAATATATTTTAGGGGTTTTTCTTACTAACAACCTAAAATACAGAAAATTAAACTAGAGATGCAGACCCTGTCACACTCTAACAAATCATAAACTAAACATGCTAAATCAAATACTAGTTGTGAAAATCTAAGTGACTCGAGTGGGTCACTCGGTTGGTGCACTCGAGTAGGTCACCCAAGTGATGTACTCGAGTGGACTTGGCCGAGTGGTATAAGAACTCTAATGAAAGTGGTAAACAAGAGATCTAAGAAGAACGACTAGTTCAAATAAAAGACAAAGGGATCTCGGGGATAGACTCATAGGATCATCTACACTCTCACGCCATGGGTGCTAATTTACTAAACTCAGGGTGAATCCCTTGACGACGGATCTGACTTCCAACCATACCCACTGTCGTGGTGAAGGATCTCAACAAGTGACTAATGATCGATCCGTCAAAGCCAAGAAAGACTCATAACAAGTGAGTGGTTGGGTCGTGACGTAAATTAACATCTGATGCACCAACTCTCACGCTATTTTGTCTTAATCCCTTGAAAAACTAGATTAGATGGTTCAAGGAACTTTTGCTGCTCATGAAGTCATCTAAAATCATGATCCTTTGATCAGAGAGGTACTAGCATTAAAAACGAGAACCCAAAAGGGATTTTTAAACCGAATCAGCATAAATCAGCAAAAACCCATGGCGATCGAGTGAGACTACCTAATCCATCTCCGAAAACCTCTAAAACGACTACTCACTCATCGAGATCATCATCGAAGCCAAAAGCCCAGAAAAGCTAAGACTTGTCATAGATGAAGGATGATCTGATGAGAAAGAAATTTTGAAAAAGGAATAGTAAATCAAAACTCGATCTTATTAAAATTACTCAAAGGTGCAAAATCCCGAATCGAAATCTAAAGATAAACTAGAGAGAGAAAACTAAAAAAGATAAAACTAAATATTCTAAGGCGGTGCAGAATATTATTTGTGTCAGAGCTCTCCTCACGAGTTATGATTATTCTCGGTATTTATACATAAGAATTAGGGATAATGAGAATTCACCATAATTTGCATAATCTTCTAGAAGCTGTGCTCACCACTCGACCTAGCAGTCGAGTGGTCTGGTCGAGTAGCTTCCTCAAGTCTTCATCCGAGTAGCCTCCTTGATCTTCCTTTGCAGTCTTCAACTCTATGGCTCCATGTCACTCGAGTCATGACTTCTTGCAGAAATCCCTACGTCGCTTCACAGCCTGAGAGGTCACATAAGTGATGACTCCTTGCAGCTCCGAGTACCTGAAATGACCACACGTACGCAAAATGCATGCAAACTAATGCAAAGAGACTAAATATCCTAAATGGCAGATAAATGCAGTAAGTGATAAGAGTAATGCCTAAAACTAATGCTAAGTTGCAATCAAACAATAGTAAAAACATGCCAAAATGCAATGTTATCAATTATCCATGCTGCTGGTTTTCTTGCTTCTGTCATACTCTTGTGACTTGCTGCTGGAACTGGCAGCTAGATTCTCAATCAACTCATAAGCACCTTCTTTAGTCTTGGTCATGAAATCACCATTACATTGTATTCAGCGCGTTTCGATAATCCCAGTCCACACCAACATAGAAAATTCCCAGCAAATTCTCATCAGTGAATCCGTGGTGAGGACATTCCCTACGGTACTCCTTAAATCGCTCCTAAGCCTCACAGAAAGGCTCTCCGGAATGTAGCTGGAATGATGAGATTTTATTCTTTACTGCAGCAGTCTTCATCTTCGTGTAGAAATGATCAAGAAAAGCTGATCTGCACTGATTCCAATTCGTGATAGAACCCGACGGTAGGGACTTAAGCCAACGTGATGCTTTGTCCGCAAGTGAAAAAGGGAACAGCTTGCACTTCAAAAAATCTGGGCTCACTCCATTAGACCTGGTGGTGGAACAGATTTCTTCGAAGTTCTCGATGTGATCCATAGGAATTTCTGCTGGAAGTCCATGGAACAAGTGTTGCTTTACAAGCGAAATCATTTGAGGCTTGATCTCAAAGTCTTGCCTCTCAATTGCAGGAGGAACAATGGCAGCTCTGTTCCGGTAGAATGCATGTGGATTATCCATGTCACCAATTGCACGCTATTGCTTGCGTTGCTGATCTTGCCTTCGTTGCCGCTGTTGCATATGTGCCATTTGTTGTTGCAGCCTTTGGATTTCAGCAGCCACATTCTCGTTTCCTTGTTCGTTTTCAGCAGCCAAATTTTCTTTGTTTTGGTCGTCCATCATGACAGGATTAAGCCTTTGTTGTCGGTTTGCTCGTTCTAAATCTCGTAGCTCTCTGTTGGTTAAAGTGATTAGACGTCCAGATCTTTTACTCGTTGTAACTCTTTCTGTCATACACCTGAAACAAACGTAGAAAAAGAAATAAAACAAGTCAGTAACTTAGTCTAAAATTTAATCCAAAAATTAGAGGTATCGAGTTGGTCCCCATCACAAAGATGGCTAATTGATATACGGTTTTTTACGTGTAGATAAATAAATAAACACACGCAGTATGTAGTAGTGAAGATTCGATCCAGAGGACCAGCAATAAACTCTAATTTCGTGAGACAAAATAAACTCTAATTTCGTGAGACAAAACAAAGTGAATCACAGAGTTTATAGTTTCTTGAACAATAAGCAAAACAAATTAAATCGATTTAAAAACAGAATTTTTGACTTTTCTCCAATTTCTGCTAAGTTTCTCCCAGAAGCTCCAATCTTCATCCTTAGCCATCTTTTGACTTGTAATGACTCAAAATAGAACTAAAAGACTCAATAAAGACTCGAAAACAACTGTTAGAATGCACCAAAAATGCAACACATCATGGTGAATCCCTTGACGACGGATCTCACTTCCAACCTAATTGATATGATTATGGCCAGCAAGGAGAAGGAACCTATGCAGCAAGGCGACGACAAAGAGGAGCAAATGCAGCAGCTTGAACCAGAGCTACAAGGAGCTGAAGATTTATGCATTTCTTCGGGTCCTATCACTCGATCTAAACAAAAGAAGCTCAAGACCACTTTGCAACATCTCCTCAACACCATCTCGGGCAGTTTGGTGTGTGCTAATCCAGCCACATTGGTTGTGATACAAGCCACCTAAACATTTATCAAGAGAGGTGATATGACTTATACTCTTTTTCCCTTCATTTGGTTTTGTCCCAATGGGTTTTCCAAATAAGGTTTTTAATGAGGTAAGCCATATCACTCACTCATCAGCCTCTTGATAAAGCTTAAGCCCATTTCTATCTACTATCCAAGTGAAGCACAGCCCAAGTCCAACAAGAGTTCAGCCGAAATCTTGAAGAACATGAAGAGTTATTTTCTTGTCAACTTTGGTCTTTAATGTTTGTAACTTTCGAGATTTCTCCTTTACTCTCTTGTTGATTTAAACTCATGTAAGGCTTCATTTTCTAATTATCAAACATCTTTTCATATTCTTAAACTCTCTGAAACTTGTTTGTTCATCCTTGCTTAAAGTGATCGGATCTTCATCCTCACACCAAGTAAGCCGAAAGTCTTAGGATCTTTCACACTCCTAGGAAGTTTCATCTCGATCCACCCCTTGTTCACCTCGTCTAGGGTCTTCACCCACGTCCAGAGCAAGCCTGAAAGTCCAGAGGATCTCCATCTCCTTTGGAAGTTTCGCATCAATCCCCCCAAGACTCATCGGATCACTCCTAGTTCATCACCTTTCATCTCTTCCGCATCACTCACCTTGTCACCAATCATCACAACCTCTTGGAGAAGCATTCAGGGACTTGATCCTCACCTAGGATCATATCACCAATATCGTGGTGAAGGATCTCAACAAGTGACTAAGGATCGATCCGTCAAACCCAAGAAAGACTCATAACAAGTGAGTAGTTGGGTCGTGACGTAAATCAACATCTGATGCACTAACTCTCACGCTATTGTGTCTTAATCCCTGGAAAAACTAGATCTGGTGGTTCAAGGCACTTTTGCTGCTCATGAAGTCACCTAAAATCATGATCCTCTTGATCAGAGAGGTACAAGCCTTAAAAACGAGAACCCAAGAGGGATTTTTAAACCGAATCAGCATAAATCAACAAAAACCCATGGCAATCGAGTGAGACTACCTAATCCATCCCCAAAAACCCCTAAAACGACTACTCATTCATCGAGATCATCATCGAAGCCAAAAGCCAAGAAAAGCTAAGACTTGTCATAGATGAAGGATGATCTAATGAGAAAGAAATTTCGAAAAAGGAACAGTAGATCAAGACTCGATCTTATTAAAATTACTAAGAGTTGCAAAATTCCGAATCGAAATCTAAAGATAAACTAGAGAGAGAAAACTAAGAGAGATAAACTAATTATGCTAAAACGGCGCGAAATAAAAATTGTGTCCGGTCGCGCGTACCAAGTTATCATTAACCTCGGTATTTATACATAAAAATTAGGGATAATGAGAATTCACCATAATTTGCAGAATCTTCTAGAAGCGGTGCTCACCACTCGACCTGGACGTTAAATTGTCTGGTCGAGTAGCCTCCTCGAGTCTTCATCCGTGTAGCCTCCTCGAGTCTTCATCCGAGTAGCCTCCTCGAGTAACTTGAGCTTCCTTTGCAGTCTTCAACTCTGTGGCTCCATGTCACTCGAGTCATGACTCCTTGCAGAAATCCCTATGTGTCTTCATGGCCTGAGAGGTCATGCAAGTGATGACTCCTTGCGGCTCCAAGTACCTGAAAGTACCACATGTATGCAAAATGCATGCAAACTAATGCAAAGAGACTAAATATCCTAAATGTCAAATAAATGCAATAAGTGATAAGAGTAATGCTTAAAGCCTATGCTAATTTGCAATAAAACAATAGTAAAAACATGCCAAAATGCAATGTTATCACAATACCACCGAGAAAGACGCCAAGAAGAAGGTAACATGAGAGAAGGAGGCCGAGATCTCAAAATCAATGCTCCAACCTTTAATTGGGAAAGGCGCATGGAGTATATCTTTGATTACTACAATTACTCAGATCAAAGAAAGGTATCTCTAGCTGCTGCTCAACTAACAGATAATGCTCTAGCTTGGTGGGACAGAGATGTGTCAAAAAGAAGAAGACATAAACATGTGGCTATAACAACTTGGGAGGATATGAGGAAGTCTTACTTTCAGGCCAAGAGGAAAAAGAGCTACCACCGGAAGTGCTGAAAGTTTAAGAAAAGTTCAAAATGGTTTTTCCCAAGGAGATACCACCAGGATTACCACCTATAAGAGGAATTGAGCATCAAACTGATCTTGTTCCGGGAGCACCACTGCCTAATAGACCAGCATATCAAGTCAACCTCAAAGAAGCAAAGGAACTAAAAAAAATGTTCAAGATCTAATGTCAAAGGGTTACATCCGAGAAAGCCTAAGTCCTTGTTCTAGTCCTTGTGCCGTGCCTGTTCTTCTAGTACCCAAAAAGGATGGAACATGGAGAATGTGTGTTGACTGCCGCGTAATTAACAACATCACCGTCAAATATAAACACCTCATTCCTCGACTTTATGACATGCTAGATGAGCTCAATGGAGCCACTATCTTTTCAAAAATTTATTTGAGAAGTGGATACCATCAGGTAAGAATGAAAGCAGGTAATGAATGGAAGACGGCTTTCAAGACTAAGCAAGGGCTGTACGAGTGGCTAGTCATGCCATTTGGGCTCACCAACGCTCCAAGCACATTCATGAGGCTCATGAACCACGTCCTAAGGGAGTACATCTGTAAGTTTGTCATCGTATACTTTGATGATATTTTGATCTATAGTACTAATCTTGCAGATCATGTAAAGCATCTTGAATTGGTTGTCAAAACTCTCAAGGCTGAAAACCTCTATGCTAATCTTAAGAAATGCACCGTTTCCACATATCAAGTTATGTTTTTAGGATTTGTTGTAAGTTCTCGAGGTTTGTAGGTTGATGAGGAAAATATCAAAGCGATACAAGATTGGCCGACACCGACTACCATTGGGCATATTAGAAGTTTTCATGGTCTGGCCAGCTTCTATCAAAGATTTGTTAAAGACTTTAGTACCATTGCTGCACCACTGACCTCGTCGATCAAGAAGCATTTTGCTTTTCATTGGGGATAAGCTCAGGAAGACGCATTCAACAAGCTCAAAGATTGTTTAACTCATGCCCCAGTTCTAGTCCTTCATAATTTTGAGCTAACCTTTGAAATTGAGTGTGATGCTTCAGGAACAGGTATAGCAGCTATCCTAACTCAAGGGGAAAAATCCGTAGCCTATTTCAGTGAGAAACTCAATGGAGCTTTACTTAATTATCCTAAATATGACAAGGAGCTCTACGCGCTGGTACGATCTCTTGAAACTTGGCAACATTATTTGTTATCCAAAGAGTTTATTATTCACACAGATCATGAGACACTAAAGCATCTAAGAGGACAAACTACACTCAAGAAGAGACATGCGAGTTGGATGGAATTCATTGAAACATTTCTGTATGTGATTAAATATAAAAAGGGCAAAGAGAAGGTGGTAGCAGATGCTCTCTCTGGACGGCACGCCTTAATCTGCATCATGGAGGCTAAGGTCATGGGATTTGAACATATTAAAGGCTTATATGGAGAAGATCTAGATTTTAAAGAAGCTTTTAAAGAGACTAGCAAAGCTGCTTATGGTTCGTTTTATCAACATGATGGATTTCTCTTCAAACAAAAAAGACTTTGCATTCCTCAAGGGTCCATGAGAGAGTTACTAATAAGAAAAGCACATGGAGGTGGGCTTATGGGACATTTTGGAAGAGATAAAACTCGAAGTATCGTCATGGAGCATTTTTATTGGCCATATTTCAGAAGAAATGTAGAAAGGTTTTGCGCAAAATGCATCACTTTCTTAAAAGCAAAATCTAGGTTACATCCTTATGGTTTATATATGCCTTTGCCTATTCCTAACCTACCTTGGGTAGACGTTTCTATGGATTTTGTTCTAGGGCTGCCCAAGATCAGCAACAAGGACTCTATCTTTGTAGTCGTGGACAGATTCTCAAAAATGGCTCATTTCATTCCATGCAACAAAATGAATGATGCGACTCAAACTGCTGATCTTTTCTTTAAAGAAGTTGTACATCTACATGGCATTCCAAGGACCATTATCTCAGACCGGGACTCAAAATTTCTAAGTCACTTTTGGAAGACATTGTGGAAGAAACTCAGAACTAAGTTACTCTTTTCTACTACTTATGATCCACAGCCCAACGGTCAAACAGAGGTAGTTAATTGTACTCTCTCCACCTTATTGAGAGCTACGGTGGGTAAGAATCTTCACAACAGGTTATCTTGTTTACCTTACATTGAGTTTGCTTATAATCATGCTAAGCATTATGGCACTAAACTTTCTCCATTTGAAGTTATCTATGGTTTTAATCCTCTAACCCCATTGGATATTGCTCCTCTACCTCAAGATGTCTATTCTAGTACAGATGGCGTCACAAAAGCAGAGTTTGTAAAGAATCTCCACCTAAAGGTCAAGGAAAACATGGAGAAGAAGAACGAGAAGAATAGGCAACAAGCTAACACACACTGCAAGGAGGTTACATTTGAACCATGACATTGGGTTTGGTTGCACATGCAAAAAGAAATGTTTCCCAAGGAAAGCTTAAGTCCTTGTTCTAGTCCTTGTGCCGAGCCTGTTCTTCTAGTACCCAAAAAGGATGGAACATGGAGAATGTGTGTTGACTACCGTGCAATTAACAACATCACCGTCAAATATAAACACCTCATTCCTCGACTTGATGACATGCTAGATGAGCTCAACGGAGCCACTATCTTTTCAAAAATTGATTTGAGAAGTCGATACCATCAGGTAAGAATGAAAGCAGGTAATGAATGGAAGACGGCTTTCAAGACTAAGCAAGGGCTGTATGAGTGGCTAGTCATGCCATTTGGTCTCACCAACGCTCCAAGCACATTCATGAGGCTCATGAACCACGTCCTAAGGGAGTACATCTGTAAGTTTGTCATCGTATACTTTGATGATATTTTGATTTATAGTACTAATCTTGCAGATCATGTAAAGCATCTTGAATTGGTTGTCGAAACTCTCAAGGCTGAAAACCTCTATGCTAATCTTAAGAAATGCACATTTTCCACAGATCAAGTTATGTTTTTAGGATTTGTTGTAAGTTCTCGAGGTTTGTAGGTTGATGAGGAAAATATCAAAGCGATACAAGATTGGCCGACACCGACTACCATTGGGCATATTAGAAGTTTTCATGGTCTGGCAAGCTTCTATCAAAGATTTGTTAAAGACTTTAGTACCATTGCTGCACCACTGACCTCATCGATCAAGAAGCATTTTGCTTTTTATTGGGGATAAGCTCAGGAAGACACATTCAACAAGCTCAAAGATCGTTTAACTCATGCCCCAGTTCTAGTCCTTCATAATTTTGAGCTAACCTTTGAAATTGTGTGTGATGCTTCAGGAACAGGTATAGGAGCTGTCCTAACTCAAGGGGAAAAATCCGTAGCCTATTTTAGTGAGAAACTCAATGGAGCTTTACTTAATTATCCTAAATATGACAAGGAGCTCTACGCGCTGGTACGATCTCTTGAAACTTGGCAACATTATTTGTTATCCAAAGAGTTTATTATTCACACAGATCATGAGACACTAAAGCATCTAAGAGGACAAACTACACTCAAGAAGAGACATGCGAGTTGGATGGAATTCATTGAAACATTTATGTGTGTGATTAAATATAAAAAGAGCAAAGAGAATGTGGTAGCAGATGCTCTCTCTGGACGGCATGCCTTAATCTCCATCATGGAGGCTAAGGTCATGGGATTTGAACATATTAAAGGCTTATATGGAGAAGATCTAGATTTTAAAGAAGCTTTTAAAGAGACTAGCAAAGCTGCTTATGGTTCGTTTTATCAACATGATGGATTTCTCTTCAAACAAAAAAGACTTTGCATTCCTCAAGGGTCCATGAGAGAGTTACTAATAAGAAAAGCACATGGAGGTGGGCTTATGGGACATTTTGGAAGAGATAAAACTCGAAGTGTCGCCATGGAGCATTTTTATTGGCCACATTTCAGAAGAAATTTAGAAAGGTTCTGCGCAAAATGCATCACTTTCTTAAAAGCAAAATCTAGGTTACATCCTTATAGTTTATATATGCCTTTGCCTATTCCTAACCTACCTTGGGTAGACGTTTCTATGGATTTTGTTCTAGGGCTGCCCAAAATCAGCAACAAGGACTCTAGCTTTGTAGTCGTGGACAGATTCTCAAAAATGGCTCATTTTATTCCATGCAACAAAACGAATGATGTGACTCAAACTGCTGATCTTTTCTTTAAAGAAGTTGTACATCTACATGGCATTCCAAGGACCATTATCTCAGACCGGGACTCAAAATTTCTAAGTCACTTTTGGAAGACATTGTGGAAGAAACTCAGAACTAAGTTACTCTTTTCTACTACATATGATCCACAGCCCAACGGTCAAACAGAGGTAGTTAATTGTACTCTCTCCACCTTATTGAGAGCTACGGTGGGTAAGAATCTTCGCAACAGGTTATCTTGTTTACCTTACATTGAGTTTGCTTATAATCATGCTAAGCATTATGGCACTAAACTTTCTCCATTTGAAGTTATCTATGGTTTTAATCCTCTAACCCCATTGGATATTGCTCCTCTACCTCAAGATGTCTATTCTAGTACAGATGGCGTCACAAAAGCAGAGTTTGTAAAGAAACTCCACCTAAAGGTCAAGGAAAACTTGGAGAAGAAGAACGAGAAGAATAGGCAACAAGCTAACACACACCGCAAGGAGGTTACATTTGAACCATGACATTGGGTTTGGTTGCACATGCAAAAATAAATGTTTCCCAAGGAAAGAAAGTCCAAGTTGTCACCAAGAGGATATGGACCATTTCGAGTTTTAGAAAAAGTAAATGACAATGCCTACAAGCTTGAACTTCCAGGTGAGTTAACTATTTCACCTACATTCAATATTTCTAATTTGTCTCCTTTCCATACAGATGAACCAGTTCTAGAGGAAGAACTTTCTCGAAAGGGAGGGAATGATGGGGACATTGATACAAGTCTAGACAAGTCAGGTGAAGTCTGGCAGAACAAGTATGGTGTTGGTGAAATTTGTCGAGACAAGTCTGGTGAAGTTTGGTAGAACAAGTCTGGTGAATCAACCAACATAGCAACCATATATCATCTACCATTGACAAGGTCAGGAACCAAATGTTGAGAGAAAAGTTCAACAGATCCATAGAAAGTCTTATCACAGTTATAGAGCATGAAGAACTTCAAGAAGACAATATCAACAAGGAAATACTAGAAGACGCTCAAGAGAAATTCAAGACGCCAACAAATCTGTTTTTGCCGGTCTTTCAAGGAATTAAAGAAGTTGTGTTGTTCACCATTTCAAGCAAAGATCAAGCTGCTAAAATCATCCATGGAGACTCTTTTCTTGTTTTGCAGGAATACTACTATTGGGTTTTATTTAAGAGTCTTTTATTTTTTAAGTCCTTTTTGAGTCTGTTGTTTTTGCAAGTTTATTCCTTTAATTGTAATAATTTTTGCCCCTAGAAGGTCACCTGCTACTGGACTATTTATAAAATATCTTCTCAGCTTGTAAGACTCAGTTTTTGATGAAATAAAAACCTAGTTTTCTTCTAATGAAGAACCAAAACTTCTCAGCCTTCTTGTGTGTGAATCCTTGAAGCTTGAGTGTTCTAGACTTATCACAGATCTTCCATCATCTGTGTGGCGTCTCTTGATTCCCCCTATTATATATCTATCCATAAATAATCAACTAGATTCTTTAAAGAGTGACCTCAGTCCAGTTGAAGAGTCTCCATCGAATCCACTATATTTCTTCACCATTCACTTGGATCTGTTGAGAGTGACCTCAGTCCAGCAACAGCTCCACCATCGTTCATCCCATTCAAGATCTATCATCACGTTCGTTTGCCTGCATCACTATGCTACCGATCAAGAACTTGGAGATTGTTACCGAGAGCATAGCAAGGGAGCCTATAGCCGGTTCTTCATCAATGAAAGGTTTTTTTTCAAAGGCAAGAGGTTGTGCATACCAAGCTGTTCGATAAGGGAGTTATTACTAATGTAAGCTCACAAAGGAATCATGATGGGACACTTTGTAAGGGATAATACCTTGGCCACTCCCCGAGAACACTTATAGTGGCAAATGATGAAGAAAATGGTCATCAAGTTTTGTGATCAATGCATTACTTACCGAAAAGCCAAATCCAAGACGCACTCCCATGGGTTATATCTTCCACTACCGATCTCCACAACTCCTTGGGTAGATCTCTCGATTGATTTCGTACTTGGGCTTCCTTATGTCGATCACAAGGATTCCATTTTGTGGTGGTAGATTACTTCTCCAAGATGGCTCACTTCATACCATGTGCCCGAGCCAATGATGCCACCCACATAGCCAACCTTTTCTTTCGAGAGATCGTGCCACTTCACGGGATACCACAGACCATCGTCTCGGACCGAGACCCAAAATTCCTCGCACACTTTTGGAGAACTCTTTGGCTGAAGCTAGGGACTAAGCTCTTGTTCTCCAGTGCGTGTTATCCACAAACCAATGGCCAGACCAAAGTAATCAACCAAACCTTAGGAGCCTTGCTAAGAGTTACCATCGGCAACAACATGAAGAATTGGGTCGAGTGCATACATTTCATCAAGTTCGCTTACAACCGATCGGTACACTCGGCTACAAAGTTGTCACCATTTGATGTAGTGTATGGGTTCAAGCCTCTTACTCCCTTAGACCTACTGCCATTACCTACCGAGCATTTCCCAAACCAAGATGGAGCTGACAAAGCTGAGTTTATCAGGAAACTACACGAGAAGGTCCGAGCTAATATCAAGAAAATTACGAAGGACTATGCCAAGCAAGCCAACAAGGGTCAAAATCGAATGGTGTTCCAGCCAGAGGATTGGGTATGGCTACATTGATATGCTCAAAGTTTAAACCCTAGAGCTACACCGCAAGTGCACATATATACAATTGTAGTATATAGGGGTTGAATCCACAGAGACTCACAATATTTCACAATAAATTCTTTAGTTTCGAATTAAGCTAAGTAAGATAGGCGATAAATGAAAACAATACAGAAAAGTAAATGAGAGTTGTTGTATTCAAATGGAAAAAACGTCAAGTTCAGGGAATTTCTCAGGAATTCAGGAAATGTAAATCAAAGAAATGGCTAGAATCAAATTAAATTCCGGTTCTAGAACTCAAAACACTAACTTAGAACTAACCAACTCCCACTGTGAAAGTTCTCTATGCTTAAAACTTAAGAAACCAAATACCTTTGTGAGACTTCAAGTTTTAAACAAGCATTAAGTTCAAGTTTGATTTGTTCACAAATTATCTAAACCAAATTCCTTTGTAATTATCTAATTTGCTCACTCTAGGTTTTGTCAAGTTTCAAATCACACCGTCATGCTGATTCAATAACCTAAGATCTAGATGCAATAGGTGATCAGGCTAGATCTAGCATTAAGAACAACCTAGGTGAAGAACTTATAAAGTTGTGAATCCTAACCAATCAATCAAAGTTACAAATCCATTAAAACCCTAATGAGAATCCCTGAACCTAACAAGTGATATACTCAAACATAATCAATGAAAACATGAACATGATTAGAATAGATATCATAAATAAACTAAAAGGGAAATAGAAATAGGGGTTCAAGATCCTCTCCCAAAAGTACAGAGTAAATCAGCCCCAAGCTCTCAATCTCTCTCAAAGTCTCCTTGTAAAAAGCTTAGATACATAGACAAGAACTAAAAACCCTATTAAAGACTCAGAAACACGACTTGGGTCTTTTTGTAAATGATAGAAACTTCTGGGCAAACTTGCAAATCTTCAAAACTTGTAAAATTTTGAGAGTGGCTTCAGCAGGTGACACGTGTCGATCGACAACCATGGTGGTGTCGATCGACACCAGGGGTCTATGCGTACTCCAGCTTCAGCTTCTCAGCAACAATGCTCCAAAATGCTCCAAAAGGTCTAAAAATCTCCAAATACGTGTAAACCTGTAAAAGACTCTACTAGGACTCTAAAGACACATAAAAGACTCAATTAAGGACATATATCATGGCTTAAAAACCGTAAAAACCATGATATATCATAGATCTAAGGCCATAACGCTTCCCGAGCAAGAGAAATGAGAAACTAGCATCTAGAGGAGACAGCCCATTTAAAATCACCTAGAGGATCAATGACAATGCATATCGCCTAGAATTTCCCGGTGAGTATAATGACTCGGCCACTTTTAATGTCACTGATCTGGTTCCTTTTGATGTAGGTTAAGAACAAGTTTTGGGGTCAAAACCTTCGAAAGAGGGAGGGAATGAAGGATTCCAAGGCATCAACCCGGAAACGACCGTGGAACAAGCATCAGAACAAGCATTGGAAGCCGACCAAGCTCAAGCAAATGGACTTGAAGTTCCCCAGCTACCTCCTAAGGCAACTACTGAGAATAGAGGCGCAACAAGAGCATTCAAGAATCGATGCAATATGTTCGTCCAAGAGCTGGTCACAAGAGGAGCCGACTACCGAGGACCTTACCCGGAAGATTTACCGAAGGTGTTCGAGTTCAACCAAGAAGGGTTGGACACTTTGATCCGCTTGGGAAAGCGAGGCCAATGTGTATTTACCATTGATCCAAGGTAAAGACATTGCGTAAGTCGCCATGGAAAGTATACTCTTTTTCCCTATCAGGTTTGTCCCAAAGAGGTTTACCAGATAAGTTTTTAACGAAGTGTGGACCGTGGTGCTAATGACGAGTTCACTTAGTTAATAAAGTGTAGATCTATCTAAGGATGACACATTTAAAATAAGCTGTCCCTTCTTTTTACTTTTACTTAGTTTTATTTACTTTCACGGCTATGTTAAAAAGCCACGTCCATGTATTAGAGCTTTCGCGTGTAGCCTATAAAAAGGCATCAAACTCTACTTTGTCATTTTACGCCTCTTTTAGAAATAAACTTTAAGCTTTCTCTCTAACTTTCTATCCGAGCTTTTGTTCTAGTAAGCTTCTTTTTCGATGAGTTATCCTTGTGCCGGGCTCGGATTCTCGGAGGCTTGCCGTATCCTAAACTATTCTATAGTTTAGGTGTCACACATCGATCCTCTTTTTCTTTTCTTTGTGTTGTCCGATTTCGAGTTTTTCATCACTACCTATCGAGTCTTACTTCTATCCTACGAGTTTTGGTTCCATCGCTACGAGTTTTGGTTCCATCGCTACGAGCTTTGGTTCCATAGCGTCGAGTTTTTCTACCGATAACCTCGGTTAACTTGGATCTGGAATTTAGGCATGTATCACCTTTCTTAGCCACCGCTAGAGCGCTGATAGACGTCAGAGATGGAAAGATTGACCTCAGTTTTGAGAAAGATCTGGTGATGAAGTTCAACATAAACGACGCCATGAAAAGACCCATGATTGATGGACAACTCTTCTCAATGAAGGGGACGGATGAGTTTACTGAAGCATCACCAAAAGAGTCTACTGAAGAAAGTCTTTTGGAAGCAGCAATAGGACCAGATGGTGAAGCTGAGCCAAGGGTATGTGACGAATTGGTTAGGTCAGAGATAGAGTCTGAAACTGAAGTAGATATAAGTCTGAAGCAAGCTCGAGCACAAAACTCGTTCCACAAACCGAGTCCTGCCCATAAATCTCACATTCTCCCCAACTCGATTGAGGCACTCGATCTGCTTCTCGACTCTGTCAAAGATGGATCAGATGAGTGGACTGAACTCAAAGAAAAGTCTAAATGGCAGGATCAAGCTATAAGATCCCTGAAAGATACTGTGATTTTGCTACATAACCAAGTGCAAGAGCTGCGAGGTAAAATTCATGGTTCTTCCTCTTAAACATTGAGCTTCAAAGAGGTTCCACCTTTTGGGAATTTCACTGAGAACACCGATGATGAGAGACCTATGAAGTGGTCAAAAGAGATTGATTACCCACCTGATCAGGAGAAATTTTACCTTGAAGAAGAACCCATAGAGAATCAGTTTGCTGATCCGTCGCGAGAGCATGCTGAATTCAAGTATCACTCTGGAAAGGAAATCAAGAGGACCTCGGTGCCTCTAAAAAAACCTCCATAAATTATGTAAGGAAGTCAAGCTCAGTAACATAAAACAAGCTCACTTGGGACAAAGTCCCATCACTATCCTTGTATATACTTTTGCTTTAAATTTCTAGTTGTTTTTGATGTGTTTTCTAGTTGTTTTGATTATCTAGTCTTAAGGTCCAGGTTCTTGCAAGGGAGAGTAAGGAGTGAATGTTGGAAAAGCTGAAGAAAGACTCGATCCACAGGCCTCGATCAAAGAACTCGAGTTGGAACAAAGGGCTCGATCCAGGTAACCACTCGGTTGAAAGAACTTGGTTAAACTGACCGAGTCCTACCCCAAATTCGGTCAACGAGCTAACTCGGTCAGTCAAACCGAGTCAAGCTGGCCGAGTCAATCAACCAAGTTAACTTTCCCTTTTTAACCGCGTAATTATGAAGTTTAAATTTTAAATTTAAATTCAAATTTGATCAGAACTTGGTTTTCTAGCCCGAGTGGGGCCTAGGGTATTGGTTTAGAAAAACCTTATCTCTTTAAATAACTTCCATACGCCTCTTTCTCTTTATTCCTACCACCATTTGCGATTTCAAAAGGAATTCTCTCTATAATTCAAAGTTTTCAAAAATTTCTCAAATTTTGGTTTTCTACACTAAATCATCTAACTCGTTCTAGCACAATGTTCAGCCAACTTAAAATTTTAAAAAATTTTGGATTTTTGAGAATTTTGTAGGCTTAGATGCTGATCGAATTAAGGCGTTTTCGTATTTAAAACTTGTTAAATCTGCTTAATTGAAGCTTGAATTGAGTAAATATGTTTTTAACGGTCGAATCTGTGATTAATTGACGAAATTTCTATGATTTTCTGGGTTTAGGATTTGAATGTTCTTGAGTCTAAAACTAAATTACTCACTCAATTCTCAGTAAAATTTGAAATTCCTTTCGAATTCGGCTTATTCTGTTAGTATTAAGCACTCATTGCCGTGGATTGATGAAATTGGAGATGTCTAGGAAAATTCTGGGAATATTGTTCTTGGTGAAATTAGATTTCAAATTCTGTTTAATCCGTGCTAACGTAGTCAAAATTTTATGAATACGGTTTATATATTGATGATTGCTTGCTTTTGGGTAAATGAGATAGGGTTTTGGAAGTTTTGATTCGCAGAACCACTGACTCGACCAGAGTACTCGGTCTGTCAAACCGAGTCAGTGGCCTCGGTGTGGGTACTCGGTTAATCTGACAGAGTCAGAGCTCGGGTGAAATTTTTTCACTTGACTCAACCAGGTAGACCAAGTTATAAATATCCAGCTATGTCACATGACTAATTCTTTCAATGCTTTACACATTTCAGATACCCATTGCCGAAGCGATCACTACCGAGGCTGTCATCTGAGGCATTGGCACGAGGTTTCACAGAGATAAGAGGGTCATACCAGAGAGACCAGCCTATGGAACACGATAAGGGGGAGACATCTAGGCAATACTCTAGGGACAAAAAAGACATCTGGAGGGGAAAAAGGCCTGAGCTGGTTGATGAAGACTTGGACAACCTATGCAGTGAACCTGAGGAAGCTGAAATCCCCAAAGTGGTAGAGAAGCAGGCTAAGAAACTGCAGAAGGAGCCGCCAACCAAAGATGATTTCTATGAAGCCCTCTCCAGTATGGACTTCAGTGGGACTCGCTATCCCCATCCCAAGACCATGGCTGCACTTGGGATTTCTAGAGACGTGGGGTACTTGTTCGAGATGTGCCATCTGGGCACCTTGGTGAGCCGCCCTTTCGTAGCATTCAAGGAAGAAACCTGCTAGTTCCTAGCTACCCTGAATGTCGACCTCTACAACACTAAGCAAGGGGCATTGGAGGAGGGGCAGAATGCTGAGGAATTGGGCTTCATCACATTTAAAATCAATGAAAAGGACTATCTCTTGGGTCATTGACAAAGCTGAGCTGTAAGCCTTGTGGAGGTGCATAGCCAGGAAAGATACCTACAGGTCAGCGCGTTACAAAAGCGCCCAGATCAGGAACCCGACCATTAGGTATTTCCACAAATCGCTTCCAAGCACATTCTTTGCAAGGAAGGTGAATGGAAATGTGAATGAGAGAGAGCTGCAAATGCTGGATTTGGCATTGTTGGACCTTTTGAACTATACGGGAAACGCCAGAGTCTTCAACAGAGACAAAGCTTAAACAGGCCTCACCATGGTTCTCCTTGATCAATTCATGTGGTACCAGATTGGGCTGCGAAATTGCACAGGAACGGGAAGAAGAGGGATCTTACAGGAAGAGGTATCAGCACTCCGATACTCCATGCTGCCAATGTGGAGTTGGTGTCTCGACCACACGAAGCCAATTGGTTGGACCTCAGCAACCTCACGAAGCAGCACCTCCAAGACAACAAGAGGTTGAGCCAAGGTTTCATAAACAGATTCACTCATCCGGTGGTTGGGGTAGTCAAGCTAGTTCTCCCAAACTCCCCACTCACAAAGATCAGACTCGCCGAGAACATAGACTTCTACCCACCTGTGGAGTCTCTCCTTGGTCATAAGGCAATGCTGGTCCAAGAAGACCATGTTGAGCTGAGGATGAAGATGAGCAGGAGCCAGAGTCCTATATGTTTGATGACGAGCCTCCAGCTAAGACCCTCAAGGAAGCCAACCGTTGGATCAGCCTACTCCAAAAGTGGAACAAATGGCAAGATAAGATGGTGAAAGCCCTAAAGAGCACAGTTAAAGCCCTAAAGAGCACAGTTAACCCATATATACTACAATTGCATATATGTGCACTTGCGGTGTAGCTCTAGGGATTAAACTTTGAGCATATCAAGTTTTTGGCGCCGTTGCCTGGGACTCTTGTTTCCAATAGATTTAAGTGTAGAATTTAGACTAAGTTTTTATTTTTCTGTTTATCTTACATATTTTCTTTTCTTTTTGTCTTGCGTGTTTCAGGTGTATACCGAAGCGTGCCACTAGGAGCAGCAAAGACAGCCAGCTTTTGTCTCTTCCGAATGACGAGCTTGCAAAGTTAGAACGAGCAAGAAGAAAAGCAAAGAAACTAGCAGAAATAGTTGAAAGAGTAGTATTACTTCAGGATGAAGCTGGTGTTCTTAGGGACCAAGAGGATCATGTGTGCAACAACCAAGGGCAGAGACTTGATGATAATGGGAACCCCATTGTGCCAGTAGCTGTATCAGGCGTAGAGAATGCGCAAGAGAACGCGCCAGCGCACGCGGGAAGAGGGAGAACACTTGGAGATTACAACAGACCTGATGAGTTTTATGGGAATAGGTCTGCGATTCGACTTCCCACTTTCCAGCGAGCTGACTTTGAGCTGAAGCCGTCCTACTACACCTTAGTTGGACATCATCCTTTCCATGGGCTTTCTCATGAGCACCCCATGGATCACATTTAGAGGTTTGAAGATCTAGTGACTAGCATCAAGCACAACGGAGTCAGCTATGACTACCTCTTTTGTAAGCTTTTCCCACACTCTCTTAGTGGTGAAGCAACTTATTGGGAAGATACCAAAAGAGCTTTTCTGCGAAACTTCTATGATGATGCAAGGTGTGAGGATTTGAGGAATAATATCTCTTAGTTCACGCAGAGTCCTACTGAGGCATTCAAGGCTGCTTGGGTGAGATTCAGGTCTTACCAGAGAGATTGTCCGCATCATGGTTTCAGTGAAGTTCACCTGTTGAGTATTTTCTTCAGAGGTGTTGATTGGAGATATCAGATGGCTTTAGATGCTGCTAGTAATGGAAATTTCAAGATGAGGTCTCCAGAAGAAGCATATGAGTTGATTGAAAACTTGGCGTCTAGTAATAGCACCAAGAATGTTGATTTTGAGAGACATAAGCAAGCTGGAAACATAGATGGAAAACAGATTGCACTAAGAGGAACACTTACTCAGGTAACCAAAACTCTTCTGGCTATGTTTATAAGCCGTAGTACCAGAAGCCCTTTCAAAGCATCAATAGTTTCACCAGTAACTATGGATCCTCGTCTTACGAGACACCTCCTGCACTAACCGAGCAAAGTGAGATGAAGTCCGTGGTTGAGCAGATTTTAGAGGGTCAGCAGAGGATTGATGCTCTATACACGCACTTGAATTGGAAGTTTGAGGCTTTGAATACTCATATCAAGCAATTGGATACTCAAATTGTGCACACTGCTAGGTCTGTGAAACAAGCATCAGGACAAGCATCAGGAATGGACCAGAATCAAGCGGGAAGACTTGAGGTTCCATGGCTACCTCCGAAGGCTACTACAGAGAATAGAGGGACAACAAGAGCATTCAAGAAATGGTGCAACGCGTTCGTGCAAGAGCTGGTCACGAAGGAAGCCGACTACCAAGGACGCTACACGGAAGAGCTACCTAAGGTGTTTGAGTTCGATCAAGAAACTCTGGCCACTTTGATCCGTTTGGGAAAACGAGAACAAAGTGTCCTTACTGTTGAACCAAGGTAAAGACACTGCCCAAAGCCATCACAAGAAGTATACTGTTTTTCTCTATCTAGGTTTATCCCAAAGAGGTTTACCGGATAGGTTTTTAATGAGGTATGGACCATGGTGCCTATGCCTTAACCTCCCTTAATTAGAGGAAAGATTAGCAAGAGGCATGAGATGCCACATAACTTCATACTGTAAGTTGAAGAATTTGACTGCTGGGGCATTGATTTTAATGGCCCTTTTCCTTCATCTTTTGGAAATATGTACATTTTGGTTGTTGTAGACTATGTATCTAAATGGGTGGAAGCCATCGCTAGTCCTACCAATGACGCTTATGTCGTTCTTAAGCTTTTTAAAACCATAATCTTTCCCCATTATGGAGTACCTCGGATCGTGATAAGTGATGGCGGCTCGCACTTCATCAACAAGGTTTTTGAGAAGCTATTGAAGAAACATGGCGTTCATCACCGCGTTGCCACTCCATATCACCCTCAAACAAGTGGGCAGGTTGAAGTTTTGAATAGGCAAATCAAGAAGATTTTGGAGAAAACTGTAGGCAAAACCAGAAAAGATTGGTCTACTAAGTTGGACGATGCACTATGGGCTTACAGGACCGCATTCAAGACACCGCTAGGAACTACACCATTCCACCTTTTATATGGGAAAGCGTGTCATTTTCCAGTAGAATTTGGAGCACAAGGCAGCATGGGCCGTTAGGAAGATGAATTTCGATATCAAAAGTGCTGCACAAAAGAGATTAGTTCAGCTGAATGAACTGGACGAGATCCGATACCATGCCTATGAGAGCTCTAAGTTGTATAAGGAACGCACTAAGGCATATCACGACAAAAAGATCATCTCCAGGAGTTTTGAACCAAACAACCAGGTACTTCTTTACAACTCTTGTTTACAATTGTTCCCCTACGGTGCTATGGTGCTCACGAATGCTGAAGGCAATGTGTTCACTGTGAATGGACAAAGGGTGAAGCACTACTGGGCAAAAGCTGAAATTCCTTTGGGACACGTGATGTATCTACAAGTTGCACCTGATGCATGAGCGCAGTACAGTCAAGTTCGTGACGTTAAACAAGCACTGAGTGGGAGGCAACCCACTGGTAAGTCTGTATATACTTTGATTTTGAGTCTTGTCTTTATTTAGTCTTTCGTTTTTGCATTGTTTGAGTCATGAAAAGCAGAAAAAGGAGTTATTTGTCGTCCATGAGGGTCGGTGTCGATTGACACCACCCTTGGTGTCGGTCGACACCCCCACACAGCAACAACAGAACCGACTTAGGGTGTTGGTGTCGATCGGCACCACTGCTAGTGTCGGTCGACATCCGTGCATGAGGTAAGTGGTATAAATTCTCTTCTTCTTCCTCCCTTTTTCCCTAAAACCTTCGAAAATCACTTCCCATATCACCAAAAACCTCGTTTATTCATTGATTTGAGTGATTTAAAGCCCTAAGTTCATTGGATTTTCGTCGTTAACTCATATCTACCATCAATTCCATTCAAAATCCAAGGTATGTTCTTCAAATCTTCCAATTTATGTTTTGAACCCTAGGGTTTGATTTTTAAGTTATGCCTCCAATTATCTCAATTCATTGCCTAAATCTCACCTATTTAGGGTGTTAGAGGATGAATCCATCATTGATTTGTGATATTTTACTGATATTTTGCAAATTTGCATAACCTGGTTGTACATGGAGGTTTTGTTTACCTTGAGCTCATAGAAAAGCGAATTTGGTAGTTCTAACAATGGATTGGTGTTGATCTTGATATTATGGTTTAGAATCCTTGAGGATCAACACCCACAATTGTGATTTGCTGAAATTGATCCCCAAACTAATGACTTGCGTGTGTTTTGCTTTTGCTCAAACTGCAGATTACAACTCCAAGAAGGTCTAAACGCACGAATCAGGTCATCCCCAAACAAGCTTCAGCACCCACAGAGCCACCTCGTCTTCCATGGCAAAGAATCGAGGGTATGCTTATCAAATCAACCAGAATTTAGGATGTCGAACCCATTGTTACCTTGTCCTCTGAATGTGTTGATCGTCCAATCCTTGACACTTGGGACGATTACGACACATTGTTCTACAATGCATGGTTGACAGTGGATGTTCAACCAATGCGAGTCGCTTTTATGGACACATTGACAAGCATGGGGATTACTGCTGAAGTTATGCTTTGTTTGAAGCAAATGGGTTTAGGGACTATGGGCACTACGTACTACAAGCTCTATCCAGACTTGGTCTGCCAGTTCCTCGCCATAGTTCGTGTCTACTATGAAGATGCTGCTAACAAGACTGCTCAACATGACACTATCACTTTCATGCTTCGCGGGAGGCGCTACAGGATACCTTTCCCCACATTGTGCCGCATCTACAAGTTCCGAGAGACTGCTAAGGTGATGGCAATTCCAAGTGATTTTCCTGATCAGCAAGTCTTTTGGGGTAACTTTGGCACTGGTGACTATGATTCCAAGACATCGAAGCAGTCAGATATCCGCCATCTTGTGCTCCATTATCTTGCTAATCTTGTGCAAGTCTGAGGTGGCCAAGATGTGACTCCAGGAGTTGATCATGCTTCATTATGCAGTGGGCCACCTGACGGAGCATGAATACTCCACTACATTCCCATTTAAGTATGATATTAACTTTAGTGCTGTTTTTGCTCATCATCTCGTAGGTCTGCAGCAGAAGCCCTTCACGGACAAGAGGAAGAAGGAGACGATAGGAAGTTTGCTCACCCCGATCTTTCAGCATTGTGAGATCAACCTTGAATCTGCACAATTCCTATCCAAGAAAGACTTGATGGTGAAACTTATTTAAAGCACACCGGCATGCTCACCAGTGGGACTCACCACCTGCAGCTACCTCGGTCCAACCTCACCTCCCTATCACCCTCGCTGACCTTTGTTTTCTGATTGACCCAGAGATTCTGACTGACGCACCCTCCTCTTGGAAGCGTAAGCGATCCACATCTTTCGTATCCACTCCCATTACACCTATGCGGTTCGCCTTAGAGACACCAATGCCTCAGGAACCCGATGACCTGAGTCATGACTTGGCTTTCTGGAGATATGTAGTTCAGAGTCTGCAGTAGATTTCGAAGATGATTGCTACTATACCTCGCTGTGGTTGCACCCCGCAGGACCGTCAGGAAACCACTGCTTCCTCCTGATACCATCGTATTTTTACCTATTTTTACTATCATTTCCATAGAGTTTTATGAAGAATTTGGCATGTTTTCAAGGCTAAATAGGCTATTATCAAGTATTTCTAGTTTCAAAGATGTTTTTCAGGTTTTAAGGGAAAATGGACCAAAAAGGACCAAAAAGGAGCAAAACCTGTTTTAAGGCAACTTCAGAGCATCAGAATTTTAGAATTCGTTGAAGACATTTCCGTGAACCAAATTCAGAGATCTTCATATCCCTAGAAAGCTGAAAGAGTCAAGATTTACCTCGGCCAAGAATCGAAGCAATCCATTATGCCGTTTGGAAGATACAAGCCGAAGAGTGATGCCCTGTCAACCTTAGTCACAAGGAGTGTGACCGAGGCCAGCCTTCCTCACCACCTCGGTCACGAGTCCCGTGACCGAGGTCAGCCTTCCTTACCACCTCGGTCACAAGGCCCATGACCGAAGTCGACTCCCCTGCCTCCCAACTTATCAAAACGCCGAGTTTTGCCCTAAAAACCCTAAAACCGACTTTTTGGACCCCAAGCCCTATAAATACTTAACCTAATCTCTAGGAATTCGTGTGCTTCCTTGGTTTTTCCTCCTGTGCCTCCACAACCTCGAGCTTGAAGCCCTAGGACATCTTTACTGAGCCTCCTTGTCACCTCCAAGCCCTAGAAGTCCACCGCTGAAGGCACCACCTTGTTCTCTAGCCTATTCTCTTCTATTAATTCTGTTTCCTACTTGTATAAGGGAGAAGTTTCGTCTACTTTGTATCACAGAGAAGATCTCTAAACTCTTTTCTCATACTCTTAATTGTTTATGCAATATATTATCCATATGGTTTTGCTTTGCTTGAGTATGTGTGAGTAGTTATCTTTGTTGGGTTTTATAGGGTGATTCAGAGGGATTCATGTGGTCAATTTTTTAGGTTGTTAGATCTGGAATTATTCATCATTGTTCTTCGTTCTAGGTTTGTTCTTAATGCATATTGCTTGAGTAGCTAACTTGTGATTGATGTTTGGCGATTTACCCATCAAAAGTGTTGTAAATTCGCTTGCACTAGCCTAGATGAGTATTGTGTTATAACCTGCGAAAGTTTAGTTATAGGGCGTTACGAACTATAATCGAACTCATTTTTAATGCTTGGATACATGCGTCGTTGCCTGCGAAAGTTGAGTAATGGAGTATGTAGACTTTAGATGATTGATATTGTGATTTGCATATCTTTTGTTCATTCATGTTTCGTTGTTCATGAACTTCACATCATTGATATTTCTTGTTTGATTTCCTATGCATGCATTCGACCCATGAAACCCCGAGAATTCCCGGCAGCCCAACATTCCGTTTATTGATAGTTACACCGTTTTATTTTGCTTTTATTCACTGCTAGTTTTCGTGACAAAAACACAAACCAAACCTCCCTTTTATTGTTGTCGTAGCCATATTTCTCTCCAATAAATTCATAAGGTGATTTATAAGTCTTTGTGGGATTCGATCCTTAAATACTACAACTGAATCACTGTGCACTTGCAGTTTTCGTATGGTCTTTTGAGGTAAAAGATTGAAGTGAAAAACCACACATATCACCTCCCCAAACCCCGACACTCTGCCTTCCACTTCCGCTGCTGCTACTTCTGATTGGGATGACGATGAGGATTAGCTTCCTCCTGCTTTTCAGTCTTTCTGGTTTTTCTTTTCTTTCCCTTTGAGCTTTTATGTCTTTTGTTTTTTTAGCTTTATGACATTTTTATGTTTTCTTTCAGTTTTGATTTTTATCTTTGTCATTTAACTCTGGGATTGGATTATGATATTCTGTTGCAGTTCTTATGTTGGTTTTGAGTTGTTTATCATAGCTTACAGGTTCTTATTCTACCCATTTGCGAAAATTCGTGTTGATGCATATGATTGGTGTCGATCGACACCATTAGCTATGTCGGTCGACACCACCACAAAACTCATACCACCCTTGTCGATTTAAGCCTGTGCCGATCGACACCAGGCTGTGTGTCGATCGACACCAGGCTGTGTGTCGATCGACACAGGGACCCTGCATAGGTAATTTTCATTTTTCCTATTTTCAGAGCTTTTCATTTCCCTTTTCACCAAACTCATGCTTCTATAACACTGGGGACAGTGTTGTTTAAGTCTGGGGGAGGTAGTTACTAACATTATCTTTACTTTTCTTAGAGTCAATTCATTCCGTTTTTATCGAGTCAAATTTTAGTATGAAACTAGGATTTTTTGAGAAAACCACCACATTTGCAGGAACTTAAGTAACCATTTGGATCAAACTTGATTGACATCCAAGACTAATGGAAAAACCCAAGCCTGACCGGTTAACTAGAGACATCCATATTCCCAGCAGAAATCCACTAAAGCCTGAGCTAATTTCTGATTTTTCCTTTTTACCTTATCGATGTTATTGATGTTCTTTGGGCTTGACTCCTCATTCATACTTGACAGCAGAATGACCTATGTATACGAAACGGTATTCCTCTCCCTTATTCTTAAAAAAAAAAAAAGAGAAAAAGAAAAAGATGAGATGACTTTCTGTCAAGTAAATGGGTAGGAAAATTTCCAATGACCCCATTATTTTACTTTGAAAGAGACGATCACACGAAGGTTGGAAGTGAGGTTAGGAAAATTTCCCGTGATGCCATTATTCGCCTACACCTTTGTCAAAAAAAAAACATTGAGAATAAGGAAAATAACAATTCTAGGGGAGAGAAAGAGTACCAAAAAGTTCAGTAATGGTCACTGCGTCATTGTATAGTATGAGAATGAGTCTAGAAGGTCCTTGACATTGAGATCAGAGATAAGACCCAGCGATGAGGGCTTATGGACTATGTTGCGAAATTGTGGGTTAAAACTGGAAAACTGCGAATGTCTACGGTGAAGTACATGGTGGTTTGGATCCTGTCAGGTAAGAACTCTTAGTGGTTTACTATGGTGAATGTGAACGTGGTGCTCTTATGACGAAATGAGTTTATGTGTTTTCAAACTTCTTTCTCTGGTTTGGTTCTATGTTTGCTTGAGGTCAAGCAAAAGGCTAAGTCTGGGGGAGTTGATATATTATGGTTTTTTACGATTTTTAAGCCATGATATATGTCCTTAATTGAGTCTTTTATGTGTCTTTAGAGTCCTAGTAGAGTCTTTTACAGGTTTACACGTATTTGGAGACTTTTGGAGCATTTTGGAGCATTGTTGCTGAGAAGCTGAAGCTGGAGTACGCATAGGCCCATGGTGTCGATCGATTTTTACATGTTTTCACTGATTCTGTCTGAGTAGATCACTTGTTAGGTTCAGGGATTCTCATTAGGGTTTTCATGGATTTGTAAATTTGATTGATTGGTTAGGATTCACAACTTTATAAGTTCTTCACCTAGGTTGTTTTTAATGCTAGATCTAGCCTGATCACCTATTGCATATAGATCTTAGGTTATTAAATTAGCAAGATGGTGTGATTTAAAACTTGACAAAACCTAGAGTGAGAAAATTAGATAATTACAAAGGAATTTGGATTAGATAATTTGTAAACAAATCAAACTTGAACTGAATGTTTCTTTAAAATTTGAAGTCTCACAAAGGAATTTGGTTTCTTAGGTTTTAAGAATAGAGAACTTGCACAGCGGGAGTTGGTTTGTTCTAAGTTAGTGTTTTGAGTTCTAGAACTAGAATTTAATTTGATCCTAGCCAATCCATTGATTTACATTTCCTGAATTCCAGAGAAGTTCCCTGTGCTTGAAGTTTTTCCCATTTGAATACAACAACTCTCATTTACTTTTCTGCATTGTTTTCATTTATCACATATCTTACTTAGGTTAATTGGATAACTCGGTCTGCCTGATTGAGTCAAGTGAAAACGTTTTCACCCGAGCTCTGACTTGGTCAGACTGATCGAGTCCTCTCACCGAGTGCTATCCCCACTGACTCGGTCTGACAAACCGAGTACTCTAACCGAGTTAGTGGTTCTGAGAATCAAAACTTTCAAAAACAATCCAATTTTATCTAATTCATCAAATTCAAGCTTGATTGACACGGATTCGACAAAAATTCAAATTCAATTCAATCAAAATTCTTAGATTTTTCTAAACTTCTCAAATTTCATCGATTCAAAAGCTAAAGTTGTTGAATGCTAATAGATTAAGCCGAATTCACAAGAAATTTTAGATTTCACTGAGAATCAAATGAGTATTTCCGGTTTAAACTCAAGAACACTCAAGAAAATTAAAGAACATAAACCCAGAATTTCAAGCAAATTTCTTTAATTATTCATAGATTCAACCGTTCAAACTCAATCTAAAAGCATACCCACTTGATTCAAACCTAGATAAAGTGGATTCAACACGTTTTAAACTCTAAAACACCCAAATTCAAATAAGATCTAACCGCAAAAAAAAAATTCTCAAAACTAAGAAATTTGAAAAGTTTTGAGTGTGACATTCTTACTTTGGTCGGATTTGGCTAAACATGGTGTCTGATCGAGTGCCTTGATCGAGTGAAAAAGTTGAAATTTTGAAATTTTTTTGAAAAGTTTGAGAGAATTTGAGAGCAAATGACCTTTCAATTTCGCAAAAGATGTGAAAGTGAGGGTGGATTCGTCGAGTGGTTCGAATATAAAGAAACTAGAAAAAGCATTAGTAATAACTAAAATGTTAAAGATAGGGTATGTACAAGGATAGTCATGGGATTTCTAATGTAATCATGGAAAGCTATCGAGAGCAGCTTGGAGCGGAGTACGCTTTGGCAGTGCCAAGTGGACCAATGACAAGATCGAGAGCCAAAAAGTTTCAGAACGCCATCACCACACTACTCACTCAAGTTCAACCGTCTAAAGCTCAGTTCGAGAACATGGAAGATCAAACAGTCTTGGTTGCTCGAGTGGACTAATAAACGGGTGATTCGTGTGTACTTTTTTTCCTAGCCTTTGGTTTTGTCCCAATGGGTGTTCCAAAGGAAGGTTTTAATGAGGCAAATGGGTCACTCTAATCCATCTAAGTCCACAACAGAAGAGGTTTCAAGTCTAAGTTATTTTTTGGGTCTCATTTTCAGAAGTATTAAG
>CM051388.1:16254620-16304620 GCA_028015245.1 Cardamine occulta | reverse complement strand
CCCAAAGGAGAGATTGTTGGCCCAAATATCATTGTCTCTATGCATGAAAACGTCCACCCTTATTTGGAGAAGAAGTAGGCGCTTGAGTAGTCCAAAAGTCCCTCAGGAATTAGTTAATGTTGTTTTAATTTTCTTTGTTTAATTCTAACTTTTTCTCTACTCTTTCTTTCTTCTTTATAACATTAGTTTTTCTTAAGAAATAATCAGACATCTTTTTTTATAAAATTTTGAGAGTGATTTCTCTTGAGTTTTTTTAGAACAAAATCTCGATTGATTGGTGAGTAATATCCAACAATCAAATCAATTCGTTCGGTGAGTCATATCCGAAGGAATCAAACCTTGTCTTCTCCAAGTGTTTCATATCTTGGGAGACATTGAGGAATATCAGAGGCCTTCCGCATCCTCTGTGTGACCATTCAGTCCATCTCTTCTTTTACCCCTCGAAAGTGCATCAATCCGTGGGAGTTTCGTATCATTTGGTATCAGAGCACACTTTCGGGATTGGTAATCGTGTCTGTTCATCTTATCATCTTAAAGCTTTCATCTTCTCTTGTCTTTCTTTCTATTTGATCTTTCTTTTCTTTCAAGATCTGATCAGTTTGTGTTGTAAAAAAAAAAAAATGAAAACCCATCGGACATAAAAAAAAAGAAAAAAAAAAAAAAGGGGGTCTGTCCGATTTAAATGTTCTAAGCAAGTTATATTTTTGTTGTTCTAAATTGTCTCCTAAATTTTCCTGATCAATCTTGATCTGTTTCGTTTTAAAAAAAAATGCTACTAAATCCTTTCTTTCTATCTCGATTCTAATCGTTTCGTTTTGAGTTGTTGGAATTATTCATTGGATTTGATCGGTTTTGTTCAATATGAACCGTTGAGAAATCGCTGAGAGAGGACATCTTGATTGTTGAGTGAATCAAAGGAGTGAAACACTAGTGAGGATCGACTTTTATTACTAACAGTTTGTTAAGTGTTGCAGGAAAATTCCGAATGTCTAATAGCGAAGAAGAAGATGCTGAAAACACCAACCGAGCATGAGGAGCTAGAAACAACAATTTGGACGTGCAGACCCTTATGGGAGAGATGAGGCATCTATTGAGGCGAGAGTTGGATTCAGTTCATGAGAGGATTGATACGATACAAGAATCTGTTACTCAAGGACTGCCGCAAATTACTGCTGGTAGAAGAAGAAGAGAACAAAATATTGCTGGTAGAAGAAGAAGAGAACGCCCACCAGAAGAAGATGACGAGGAAGAATTAAATTCCTACAGCAGGGGTAGTCAAGCTTCTAATCGGAGTCGTAGAAGGCCAACATGTGTAACAGAAGCTAGGGGACGAAATAAAGATAATCTCAGTGGTCTTAAGTTGAAGATACCACCGTTTCATGGGAAAAATGATCCAGACGCTTACTTAGAGTGGGAGAAGAAGATAAAACTCGTCTTTGATTGTCAAAATTATTCAGAGCAGAAGAAAGTTCAAGTAGCGGCAATGGAGTTCTATGACTATGCTATCAATTGGTGGGATCAGATTGTGACGAGCAGGAGACGCAACCGAGAACCGCCTGTAGTTACTTGGGAAGAGATGAAAAATCTGATGAGAAAAAGATTTGTTCCAAGTCATTATCATCGGGAGTTGCATCAAAAGCTTAGGCGTCTAACTCAAGGTAGTAAGAGTGTGGAGGATTACTTTCAAGAGATAGAGTCTCTAATGATCAAAGCTGATATAGATGAAGATACTGAAGCAACAATGGCAAGGTTTCTTAGTGGTTTGGCCCGTGATATTCAAGATAGAATGGAGCTTCAAACGTATGGCGATTTGGAGGAAATGCTTCATAAGGCTGTTTTGGTTAAACAACAAACTAAGAGGAAGAGTACTTCTAGACTTTCCTATGGAGTTGGAGCGGCCAATGCTAGGATGAGTTACAGCCGAGAAGATAGGTCTATTGTCAAGCCAAAACCTGATCCTAAGCCCTACGCCACTACCCAAGACGCCAAAGGAAAAGCTGTGGTAACTTCTTCTAGAAACCGGGACGTTAAATGTTTCAAGTGTCTAGGTAGAGGACATTATGCCAATGAATGCACCAACAAGAAGACCATGATTCTTTTGGATAATGGTGACATTGAAACAAAGGAGGAAGAGCTCGAAGATGATGGCGTTTCCGAGGAGGAGGACATAGAGTTACCCGCAACTGGAAAATTATTGGTAACAAGATGGTCATTGAGCATTCACACTAAGGATGATGACCAAGAGCAGCGAACGAACTTGTTTCACATGAGATGCTTGGTACAAGGGAAGGTTTTCAGCCTTCATATTGATGGAGGAAGCTGTATCAATGTGGCTAGCAAAACAATGGTGAAGAAGTTGGGGCTGGAAGTTAAGAAGCATCCGAAACCTTATAAGCTTCAATGGCTAAATGATGCTGGTGAGATGACCGTGAGCAGCCAAGTATTGGTTCCTTTAACCATAGGCAAATATGAGGATGAATTTTTGTGTGATATCTTACCTATGGAGGCCAGCCATATATTGCTTGGAAGACCATGGCAGTTCGATAGAAGGGTCTTGCGTGACGGTTTTACTAATCGATACTCCTTTGAGTACAATGGCCGAAAAATGATACTTGCTCCATTAACACCACAAGAAGTTCATCAAGATCAACTTCAGCTGAAACAACAAGGGAAAACCATTGTGAGTGATCTCCTAAACACGCCACCACTAAACAAAAACGAGAGTTTGAGAAAAACCCTGAAAAAGGCATGTGAGAGCAAACCCGTGAGGCATTCAAACTTCCTTGTGAGATCTAATGTGCTTAAGAGAGCTCTGCTCTCTAAATAACCTATTCTTTTATTTATTTACAAAGAGGCTTTGCTGAACCTTACTAACCCCGTACCGGAATTTCTGAGTAGAATTGCTCCTATTTTGCAGGAATTTGAAGACATTTTTTCCGGAGGAGAATCCCAACAGATTACCGCCTATTCGTGGGATTGAGCACCAGATCGATTTCGTGCCTGGATCTTCACTTCCTAACAGGCCATCGTATAGAACCAATCCGTTTGAGACCAAGGAGCTTCAAAAGCATGTGAGTGAACTCATCGACAAAGGATACATCTGAGAGAGCATGAGTCCTTGTGCTGTGCCAGTGCTGCTTGTTCCAAAGAAGGACGGAACTTGGAGGATGTGCATTGATTGCCAAGCCATCAATAATATCACTGTAAAGTATCGCCATCCTATCCCTCGTTTAGATGATATGTTAGACGAGTTGCATGGTTCTAGCATATTTTTGAAAATAGATCTTAAGAGTGGATACCATCAAATTAGGATGAAAGAGGGTGATGAATAGAAAACTGCTTTTAAAACTAAACATGGCTTGTATGAATGGTTAGTTATGCCGTTTGATTGACAAATGCACCTAGTACTTTCATGAGATTGATGAATCATGTTCTGAGGAGCTTCAGTGGAATCTTTGTTGTAGTTTACTTTGATGATATCTTAGTCTACAGCAAAAGTTTAGATGAACATATTAAGCATCTAGAAGCGGTTTTGAATGTACTTAGGAAAGAAAAGCTCTTTGCCAATCTGAAGAAATGCACTTTTTGTACGGATAACGTTGTGTTTCTAGGTTTTGTTATAAGTGCAGATGGCATCAAAATGGATGAAGAAAAGGTTAGAGCTGTCCGCGATTGGCCCAGTCCGAAAACTATAGGAGAGGTGAGGAGTTTCCATGGACTTGCAGGATTCTATAGGAGATTCGTGAAAGATTTCAGTACCATAGTTGCTCCACTCACTAAAGTAATCAAGAAAAGTGTGGGATTTAAATGGGAAAAGGCACAAGAAGAGCCGTTCCAAGCGTTAAAGGATAAACTCACCAATGCACCACTTTTATCTTTACCCGATTTTCTTAAAACTTTTGAAATAGAGTGTGATGCATCTGGTTTAGGTATTGGAGCTGTTTTGATGCAGGAGAAGAAGCCCATCACTTTTTTCAGTGAGAAGCTTAGAGGAGCTTTGGATGCTAAGTTGTTGTTGTGATTTGAACAACTTAAAGATCTTTATCAAGCTGATTCTGAGTTCCAAGAGATTTATAAGTCTAGTGAGAAATTTGCTTACGAAAAATATTTTAGGCATGACGGATTTCTTTCCTTTGAAAATTGTTTGTGTGTACCTAATTGGTCTGTGAGAGATTTGCTAGTTAGGGAAGCACATGGAGGAGGCTTGATGGGACATTTTGTAATTGCAAAGACTTTAAAAGTGTTGCAAGAACACTTCTACTGGCCGCAAATGAAGAGAGAATTGGAGAGAATTTGCGGGAGATATGTCACTTGCAAACAAGCCAAATCGAAAGTACAGTCCCAAGGTATGTACACGCCCTTGCCTATTCCTGATCAGCATTGGAATGACATTTCTATGGATTTTGTGCTTGGTTTGCCTAGAACTAGGACTGGAAAAGATTCGATCTTCGTCATTGTTGATAGGTTCTCTAAAATGGCGCATTTTCTTGCTTGTCCTAAAACTGATGATGCTTCTCATATAGCTGACTTATTCTTTAAAGAAATAGTTTGTTTGCATGGAATGCCTAGAACTATAGTCAGTGATAGGGATACAAAGTTCTTGAGTTATTTCTGGGAAACACTTTATTCTAAGCTAGGAACTAAGTTGTTGTTTTCAACTACTTGTCATCCTCAATCCGATGGTCAAACTGAAGTGGTTAATAGAACTTTGTCTACCTTACTGCATGCCTTGAATAAAAAGAACTTGAAAACTTGGAAAGAATGCTTACCACATGTAGAATTTGCATATAATCAATCAGTGCATTCCGCCACAAAGTTTTCTCCATTTGAAATTGTTTATGGCTTTAATCTTTTATCTCTTTTGGATCTAACCCCATTGCCTTTGAGTGAAAGAGCAAACTTGGATGGGAAAAAGAAAGCTGAACTTGTTAAGCAGATTCATGAGAAAACAAAACATAACATAGAGGAGAAGAAAAAGTTGTACGCCAAACAAGCTAACAAGGGCAGGTGCGAGAAGATCTTTAAGGAAGAGATCAAGTATGGATACACATAAGGAAGGAGAGATTTCGAGCTGAGCGGAAGTCCAAACTGATGCCAAGGATTGACGGTCCATTTTGAGTTACAAAGAGGATCAATGACAATGCTTATCAACTCGATCTCCAAGGTAAGTACAATGTGAGTTCAAACTTCAATGTTTCTGATTTTTATATGATCCTGGTCGGGATCAAGTCCGAGGATGATCTCCAGTAGGTTGAAAGGAGTCGAAAGAGTGGTGTAGTGTTGCGGAAGTGAGGTTTGGTGAGGCGATACGATGAAAGAAGGACTCGAAGATTGATCGAAGTGATACTTTGAAAGCTTGTGAATGGCCTTTAGACTATTAAGCTTGTTCAGGAGAGGGTAAAGACCCAATACTTCGAACAAGGGGTTGAGGTGAATGATACTTCTTAAGGACTATGGAGGAATCCTTAGACTATCGAGACTTGCTAGGCGTGAGGGATGAAGATCCAGACACTTTAAGCAAGCGATGATCAAACAAGTTAAAAAGAGATTTTTTTCTAAAAAGAGTTTGATGTCTTTCAAATGAGGTTCAGATCGGAATAAGAAGAGAAGAGAAAGAAAAGAAGCAATAAAAGAGTGTGGAGTTACGAGACATGCCTCGGAACTCACACAAAGACCATGCAGAATTAAAACAACATTTAAACAAAGTTTGAACAAGAAAATAGACTCCAATTTCGTGAAAATGAAGATGGGCTGGGCTTTGGCTTTATCAAGAGGCCATGAGAAAGAGTGATAAGGCCTACCTCATTAAAAACCATGTTTGGAAAACCCAATGGGACAAAACCAAACAAGGGAAAAAGAGTATAAGTCTTATCACCTCTCTTGATAAATGTTTAGGTGGCTTGTATCACAACCAGGGTAGTTGGATTAGCACACACTAAACTGCCCTGGATGGTGTTGAGAAGATGTTGCAAAGTTGTATTGAGCTCAGCTTGCTTCGACCTAGTAATAAGGCTCGGGGAAATGTGTCAATCTTCATGTCCTTGTTGCTCTGGTTCAAGCTGCTTCCATTGATCCTCTTTGTCATCCTTATGCTGTATTGGTTCATCCTCCTTGCTGGCCATGCTCTCATCATCCTCCCCTTCATGAAAAGGATTTGTCCTCAAATCTGCTTCATCTGCAAAATAGGGAACCAAATCAGTAACATTAAATCTCGGACTTACATGGTACATTCCTTGGAGATCCAGCTGGTAGGCATTGTTGTTGAGCTTCTTGATGATTTTGAATGGACCATCAATTCTGGGCATAAGCTTGGATTTTTTCTCGTTAGGGAACCTTTCTTTTCTCAAATGGATCCACACCAAGTCTCCTTCTTCAAAGACCATCTCCTTGCGGCTCTTGTTTGCATGCTTCTCGTATAACTTGGTCTTGTTCTCAATATTAGTTCCTAGTTTAGACCAAAGTGTTTTCCAAAAATGACTAAGGAACTTAGTGTCTCTATCCGATATAATAGTTCTAGGCATGCCATGAAGTCTAACTATCTCCTTAAAGAATAATTCAGCTACATGAATGGCATCATCAGTTTTATGACAAGGAATGAAGTGAGCCATTTTAGAGAACCTATCCACTACCACAAATATCAAACCCTTACCAGTTTCTGTCTTGGGTAATCCGATGACAAAATCTATGGAAATGTCATGCCAAGGATGTAATGGAATAGGTAATGGAATATACAAACTGTGGTTTTGGATGGTGGATTTGGCTTGCCTACATGTGATACATCGTTGACAAGTTTTCTCGACGTCGCTTCTCATACGTGGCCAAAAGAAATGCTCTTGTAGTACACTTAATGTTTTTGCCACGCCAAAGTGACCCATAAGACCACCTGCATGAGCTTCCTTGACCAACAAGTATCGCAAAGCGGAGTTATGCACACATAATCGGTTTTCATAAAACAAGAACCCATCAGCCTTGTAATATTTTTCCACACCAAATTTCTCACAAGAAGCATAGTATTCTTTGAAATCAGCATCAGTAGCATATAGTTCCTTTATTTGCTCAAATCCTAGTAGCTTAACTTCTAAAGAATTCAAAAGAACATACCTCCGAGAAAGAGCATCGGCTACTACATTCTCCTTACCTTTCTTGTATTTGATCACATAGGGAAACGTTTCAAGAAATTCAACCCACTTGGCATGTCTTTTGTTGAGCTTATGCTGTCCTGCATGAGAACAGCACCAATACCAATTCCTGAAGCATCACATTCAATCTCAAATTTTTTATCGAAATTAGGAAAAGATAAAACCGGGGTGTGTGTAAGCTTGTCTTTCAAGGTTTTGAACGCATTTTCTTGAGCTTGCTCCCACTTGAATCCTATATTCTTCTTGATAACCTTAGTGAGCAGAGCTGCTATTGTGCTGAATTCCTTTACAAACCTTCTATAAAACCCGGCAAGGCCATGGAAGCTTCTTACTTCGCTTACATTCTTTGGACTTGGCCATTCTTTAAACGCTTGAATCTTTTCCTCATCAACCTTACTGCCATCTGCACCTACCACTAAACCTAAAAACACAAGGTTATCCGTTCCAAAAGTACATTTCGTAAAGTTAGAATATAAGGTTTCCTTCCTAAGCACTTCCAAAACTTTTCTACGGTATTCTACATGATCTTCTAGGTTGTGGCTGTAAACTAAAATGTCATCAAAATACACAACCACAAAATGACTAGTGAAAGCCATAAGAACATGGTTCATTAACCTCATGAAAGTGCTATGTACGTTTGTGAGGAAGTGACATTTGGTGAGGCGATACGATGAAAGATGGACTCAAGGATTGATCAAAGTGATACTTCCGAAGGTTGTGAGTGGCCTTTAGACTATCAAGCTTGTTCAGAAGAGGGTAAAGACCCAATACTTCGAACAAGGGGTGGAGGTGAATGATACTTTTGAAGGACTATGGAGGAATCTTTAGACTATCGAGACTTGTTAGGCGTGAGGGATGAAGATCCGGACACTTTAAGCAAGCGATGATCAAACAAGTTAAAAAGAGCTTTTTTTATAAAAAGAGTTTGATGTCTTTCAAATGAGGTTCAGATCGGAATAAGAAGAGAAGAGAAAGAAAAGAAGCAATAAAAGAGTGTGGAGTTACGAGACATGCCTCAGAACTCACACAAAGACCATGCAGAATTAAAACAACATTTAAACAAAGTTTGAACAAGAAAATAGACTCCAATTTCGTGAAAATGAAGATGGGCTGGGCTTTGGCTTTATCAAGAGGCCATGAGAAAGAGTGATAAGGCCTACCTCATTAAAAACCATGTTTGGAAAACCCAATGGGACAAAACCAAACAAGGGAAAAAGAGTATAAGTCTTATCACCTCTCTTGATAAATGTTTAGGTGGCTTGTATCACAACCAGGGTAGTTGGATTAGCACACACTAAACTGCCCTGGATGGTGTTGAGAAGATGTTGCAAAGTTGTATTGAGCTCAGCCTGCTTCGACCTTGTAATAGGGCCCGGGGAAATGTGCCAATCTTCATGTCCTTGCTGCTTTGGTTCAAGCTACTTCCATTGATCCTCTTTGTCATCCTTATGCTGTATTGGTTCATCCTCTTTGCTGGCCATGCTCTCATCAGACTTAATCCCTTTTGTTGCAGATGATCCAGATTTGAGGACAAATCCTTTTCAAGAAGGGGGGATGATGTAATCATGGAAAGCTATCGAGAGCAGCTTGAAGACGAGGATGCTTTGGCAGTGCCGAGTGGACCAATGAAAAGATCGAGAGCCAAAGAGTTTCAGAACGCCATCACCGCACTACTCACTCAAGTTCAACCATGTAAAGCTCAATTCGAGAACATGGAAGATCAAACCGTCTTGGTTGCTCGAGTGGACTAATAAATGGGTGATTTGTTTGTACTCTTTTTCCGAGCCTTTGGTTTTGTCCCAATGGGTTTTCCAAAGGAAGGTTTTAATGAGGCAAATGGGTCACTCTAATCTATCTAAGTCCACAAGAATCCACAAGAGAAGAGGTTCCAACTCCAAGTTATTTTTTGGGTCTTATTTTCAGAAGTTTCAACCCCAAAGGAGAGATTGTTGGCCCAAATATCATTGTCTCTATGCATGAAAACGTCCACCCTTATTTGGAGAAGAAGTAGGCACTTGAGTAGTTCAAACGTCTCTCGGGAATTAGTTAATGTTGTTTTAATTTTCTGTGTTTAATTCCTACTTTTTCTCTACTCTTTCTTTCTTCTTTATAACTTTAGTTTTTCTTAAGAAATAATCAGACATCTTTTTTTAATAAAATTTTGAGAGTGATTTCTCTTGAGGTTTTTGAGAAAAAAATCTCGATTGTTTGGTGAGTAATATCCAACAATCAAATCGATTTGTTCGGTGAGTCATATCCGAAGGAATCAAACCTTGTCTTCTCCAAGTGTTTCATATCTTGGGAGACATTGAGGAATATCAGAGGCCTTCTGCATCCTCTGTGTGACCATTCAATCCATCTCACCCCTCAAAAGTGCATCAATCCTTGGGAGATTCGTATCATTTGGTATCAGAGCACACTTTTGGGATTGGTAATCGTGTATGTTCATCTTATCATCTTAAAGCTTTCATCTTCTCTTGTCTTTCTTTCTGTTTGATCTTTCTTTTCTTTCAAAATCTGATCAGTTTGTGTTGTTAAAAAAAAAAAAAAAAAAAAAAGGAAACCCTCTTGACCATGAAACAACTTTCTTTGCCTTGGTAATCACAGCTGGACTCTCAGAAGATGGAACTTCTTCAAAGCTCAAGGGTGTAGATGGGGTTCCATTAGCTCTCCCCTGCAGCTCTTTCACCTACTTTTTCAGCTCTACAACTGTGTTCTTCAGAGAACTTATGACTTGGTCCTGCCAATTAGATCTTTCTTGGATTTTAACCCACTCACTAGACCTATCTTGGTCGGACTCGAGAGGCGAACCGAATGCCTCAATCGAGTCAGAGTGGTTGTGAGATTTCTTAGCAGGACTCGGTTTGTAGATCGAGTTCTCTGACGGAGCTTGTTTCAAACTTATATCCTCTTCAATTTCAAACACAGTCTCTGACTCAACCAGTTCAATGCAAAACACCTACTCAGATGCCTTGTCTGGTTCCACTGCTGCTTCTACAACATTTAATGTTGAAGAAACTTCTAGTGAAGTTTCAATCAGCTCGTCGGTCTCGATGATAGAGAAAAGTTGTCCATCAATCGTGGGTCTTTTTCCAGCGTCGTTAATATCAAACTTCATCACCAAGTCCTTTCCAATCCTGAGGTCGATCTTCCCATCTCTGACATCTATCAGTGCACCAGTGGTGGCTAAGAAGGGTCTCCCTAAGATCAAAGGATCACTAGGTTCTTTATCCATCTTAAGGACTATGATGTCTGTTGGCACCTCTACATGTTCGCTGCGGACGGGTAAATCTTCTAGAAGATCGTGGGGTAGTCTGATTGTCCTATCAGCTAGCATCAAAGAAACTCTACTAGGTTCATACTGATCGTACCCTAGTCTCTGACCTACGAAGAGAAACATAAGACTTACTGACGCTCCTAGGTCACATAAGTTGTTCTTGAAGGTTGACGGGCCTAGTGAGCAAGGTAAGGTGAAGGAGCTAGGATCTTTGAGTTTTTCTTTAACCACTACCTTCTCCTCAGTGGGGGCACTGCATCTTTGTTCTTTCGATTTCAGACTCTCATACTCCTTAAGCCTTTCCATCAAAGAGTTCCTCAGAGATTGCTCAGTTGGAGGAATGAGCTTTAGGGCTTCAGACAGGGGCATGACTGCTTCAATCTTTTTCAGCTGCTCCTCGAATTCAGCTTTGTATTTCTCTAGTAGCTCCTTTTTAAATCTCCTAGGGAAAGGAAGTGGTGGAACATAAGCTGGAGGAATGTATTTAGCTTTCTTCTCCTCTAGAGTGGCTTGAACAGCAGACTTAGGCAGGATCACTCGGTTTGGTGGTCGAGTGGTATGCCCCAGTTAGACTTTTAGGACATCAACTTGAGCTTCATGTTGGTTAAAAGCCTCCCCATCTTGAACCTCGTTGGCCTCAGTGAGATATAGAATCTCTTCCCTAGCTTGTAGGGCTGGGCCAATGCAGAGTGTTATGGCATTGATATTTGCGTAATCCTTTGGGTTTTGTATAGCTTTACCAAAGAGCTGGCCTGGGGTCTGAGAGTTTGAAGTGGATCCTCCTTTGTTTTCTAGATATTGGAGCCTGGAGTTTATCGTCTCTATCTTACAGTTGAGTGTATTGACAGAAGAGTCGACTTGATTCTTCATCTCGGTAAACTGTTTAGTGATGTCAGAGGCACTATTGACTTGGAACTGGAGTAGCTGTTGTAGGAGGTTCTTCAAAACAGGGTCTTGGACTGTAGATAGCTAGGGCTGTAGAGCAAAACCTGGTGGAGCATTGAAGGTTTGTTGCTCCTGGTATCCACCCTTGAATTGCTGTTTGGGAACAAACCCTTGGTTTTGGTTGTAAAAGGTATAGTTCTTGGTCTGAGCCTGCTGGTGTTAGGGGCAGACCTGATCCTGCGGGTTGGCTATGTTGGTGTTCCTATAAGAGAGGTTTGGGTTTGCTTTGTAGTTCACCTAACCTTTTGTGTAACCACTTTGGTTTTGGAGATACCTGACCTCCTCAAGATGCTCATCCTCCCCATCTTGGACCTGTATCAGTTCTTCTTCAGAGGCGAAATGAACATGCCTTTGCTGTGCAAGGAGTAACTTGTCAATTTTATCATTCAAGGCTTTGATTTCCTTTTTGTGTCTGTCACCGGCATCGGATGTTCCCCTGATGGTGTGGTCGTACTCTTCACTGTAAGTACAATTTGATTGAGCGAGGTTCTCTACGAGCTCTCATTCTTCCTCAACGTCTTTATTCTAAAAGTTGCCATTGCTGGCTGTATCTAATAGCATGATGTGGGCACTTAGAGATTGAGTTCTTGAATCGTTCCTAAGCTTCAGAGAGTGTCTCGCCAGTCTTCTGGGTGAAACTCGAGATCTCATTTTGGAGGCGATCCGTTCTGGAGTTTCAGAACCATAAGGCAGACTCTTCTCCCATGTATGAGCCTTGTCTCCAAGGGAGAAAGGGAATAATCTCAACTTGAAGCCGTCCTCGCTGAATCCATTGATCTTCGTTAAGCTACAGAGCCGATCAAACTCATCGAGGTGGTCTAGAGGGTCTTCCATGGGCAGTCTATGAAAACTGTTACTTTGGACCATTAAGATCAAGCTGCTCTTGATCTCAAAGCTGTTATTCTGAATTGCTGGAGGAACAATGCCCTGTCGCTGGGTATGCGTGTTTGGTGCATCTCCAGTTCAAATAGATCTTGGCCTCCTCTGCACAAAGAGCAACTGGTGCTTGGTTCTATTCTGGTTGGTTCTCCATAGTCACTGGGTCTACTGAATCTGCTTTGACTTTGTCTCTCTGTTCTCGGAGGTCACGAGGCAGCCTGTGAATATTGTCGAGGTAACGAAGGAGGTTCTGGTTGCCTTGCGATTGTATGTGCATATAGAAGAGGTTGACTCGATTTGGACGACTCGACGAACTTACCGAGTAGTGAGATAGACAAGGGTTGAACTCGGGTTAAGGACTCAGTTTGAAGAGGTCAAGTTATAGGACTCAATGTGGTGACCGAGTTGCTTGGCCGAGCTGTGTCTTGGGCAGATGTCTGACTCGATCAGTAATATGAGTTGTGTCTGGTTCAGCGGTCCGACTCGATCAGGAAACCGAGTTGTAGGACTCAAGTTGAAGGTCGAGTGGTACCTAAAACAGAGTAAACCCAGAAAGTTAGAAACTAAAATAAAATCAAAACGAACTTTATCTCAAGAGATCTGAAATCCTAAATGTAACAATCAAACACCTAAATGGCAACGGCGCCAAATTGATAACACGCTTTTACACAGGTTTTCAATTCCTCAGTGCTATCATGTCACTGTAGTACTTGAGGTATCAATCCAAATAGGTGAGATGTTATGCAATCAAAATGTGATCAGAAACTCCTAATTTAAGCCAAACAGAGAGTGATTTGGTAACTTATCAATACTAAATGCAAAAGGAAACAAAACAAACAAAGCAAAAGAAGAATATCAATCAATGAGAAGAAAGGCTCTAAGAAAATGGTTGATTGATCTGTGATTCATCCTAGTCTACCATAGATGCTTAACAAATCTTTATAGAAGTCGTCCCTAGATGATGAACATCAAAGAAAGCTGAATCCACCGCCGTGGTAGACACCAATAGTCCCAAGCCACTTCCTAATCTTAATGCTATTCTAAGATAACAAAGAACATACACTAATGAAACATAGCAAAGGAAAGCATTAGATTGCAGTTCATCAATGTCAAAATACAGATTTGCCTACCAACATATTGGTGAAAAGCCATAGATCTCTAGCATCAGTAGGTCAGGCATTTCAACAAGCACTTGTCGGGTGTGAAATCCTAAGATCTAATTCTAAGGGGTTAGCATGGAATAGCATTAAGAACAACTAATCCAGAAGGGATCTAATCAATTCCAAGCTTAAACATCTAAGAAGACTAGGATTCCTACACAGATATAACCATTCCTCAGAAACCCTAGTTCACTACTCAGAAATCATCCTAAAATGCTCAAACCCAGAAAATGAAATAAAGTGCATATTCAGATTCCGGATGATGAGAATAAAATGATTGTGCAAAAATTGAGTGCAAAAGATTAATGATAAAGAGTAGATCTAAGAAACAAAATCAGAAAATATTCAGGTGGCTACAGAGAAAAGCGTAAACTAAAAACAAGATTAAAGAGATGATAACTAGCGTTTTCCATGGGAAGACTTTATATAGGAAGCCCTAAAACACAAAAAGACAAAAATGACTAAATCTGATTAAGGCAGTGGGAGAACTCGATCTGAAGTCGAGTGGTTAGGGTCTTCAGGCAGCAACTCGGTAACAAGGTCGAGCAGTTAGACCGAGTGGTGATCCTCCAAGGGTCTTGTCATGACGTGTGACTCAGCTTGCACCTCGAGTGGTGGACTCTGGCTGTAGATCAATTGGTCTTCATCGAGTGATCTCCTCGAGTTAGCTCATCTTCCTTCTTTAGCCTCAGCAATCTTCCAAAAGGTCTCCAATTGCCCTGAAAACAACCCCCAAATGCAATATGTATGCAAACCTAATGCAAAGCCTAGTATGAATACAAAGTGATCAAAATGGAGAGGAAATGGGTGAAACATGTAAGGAAACTCTACCTAAGTGGTGAGAAATGCATGCTAAAATAGGGAAAAATGCAGAGACATCAGTCCTCAACCCCCTTAACTTGGTCTTCCACACGTTGGATGTCGTAAGTTAGAGTAGAAAGTTTTGAATCAAAATCTGTCTTCAACTTTGAAAGTTTAGCATCGAGTTCTTCATGAAGTTTCTGCTGCTCCTTGGCAAGTTGGTGCATAGCTTTCATCATCCTATCATAGTAAGCATCCGAGTGTGGTGCTTCAAAGTCTTCATATGCATCAATTCCCATAACTTCTCGTGAATCAAAGTCTTGATCCATAGCAAAACAGAATCATTCTGCAAGGTGCGGAGTAAGTGAATGAGTTGCTCCATTGCAATGTGAATGAGCTGGTCTGATAGGTGGATCTCCAGAGGATCGGGATACTAATGGACAACCATAGTGCCTCATCAGTGATGTACCACGAGATGGCCGAGAGTAGCTGTGGTAAGCTCCATAAGACGAGATAGAGAGTAGTCCGAAGATGTCTCCGTCTGAAGTATTATAATGCGCCATGAGCTGTGCAAGAGTAAGGTTCTGAAACTCCTCAGGTAGAATGTTGAAGTTCATCTTCGAGGTCTCCTGAAATAGTAAAAACCAAAAAGAAAAATCAAAAGCAAAGTGTCATAAACGTTACTCTAGTTCTTAGATTTGTAAACAAACAATCTCTCCCCGGCAACGGTGCCAAAAACTTGATTTGCTGTGTTTGTGAGGTGTAAATAATGCGTAGTCAAGTTTTCCTCAAACAACACAATGATAAAGCTGCAAGTGCACAGTCAAATCAATTGTAGTACTTAAGGTATATCGATCCCACAGAGAGAGAAGTTGTATTACAAATCTAGAGGAACAAGTAAGGCTAGAACTAAAATATAAAAGTGGGGGTTTTGTTGTGTCACGCAACAAGTAAACTAAAAAGCAAATAAAATAAGATGTAAAGCAATAAAGAAAGGCGTTGGGCATTCAAGGGGTCATAGGGGTTCGATGATCAGTTCATTCAAAATAAGTTCATGTAATGCATGTCTACTTCTAAGTCTCGGACTATGAAACACGAAAGATCGATTAACCTATAATTCATAGAGAAAACTGGCTAAGATCAATATATCCTATTACTCAACTTTCGTAGACAATAACACATATATCAAAGCATTAATATCAAGTTCAATCCTAATCCGTAAAACTCCATAACTAAGGGGTATGTGTTTGTTATGACGCAATACTCATCCAAACTAGGTTCTAGCAAACTAAGCAAACGGTTAGCGAAACCTAGATGCCTGAGATCAGTGGCTAGTTCACGATACTAGTTACATGCATTAAGAGAAAGCTCAGAACGAAAGAACAGTATAGACGATGATGCAAAAACAATGAACTCGCCACTTAAACTAACTAGATCATCTCCCTTCCTTTGGTTAACCCTTTAAACCCAACAAGTAAACTACTCAAGCATGCTTAAAGAAATCATCAAAGCAAGGTTTAAGTAATTCATAAATTGCATAAAATATAGAACAAAAGTTTTAGAGATTACAGAGTAACAAGAGATTGAAGGAGAGAAGTGTTGGTGATCTTCTAGGGCTTCCACGAGCAAGAGAGGCTTGATGCAGCTCCTCTGGTCGTTTCTAGAGTTCCTATGAAGTCTCTATAGAAGCACTTCGGAGGCACTATGAAGACACTATGAAGACACACGAAATCCTAATGATTAGGTTTAGTATTTATAAGGCTTGGGGTCCAAAAGGTCGGTTTTAGGGTTTTGGAGGCTAAACTCGGCATTTTCATAAGTTTGGAGGCAGGAGTATGGGCCTCGGTCATGGGCCTTGTGACCGAGGTGGTGAGGAAGGCTGACCTCGGTCACGGGACTTGTGACCGAGGGGGTGAGGAAGGCTGGCCTCGGACACGAGACTTGTGACGGAGGTTGACAGGTCATCACTCTTCGGCTTGTATCTTCCAAACGGCTGAATCGATTGCTTTGATTCTTGGCCGAAGTAAATCTTGACTCTTCCAGCTTTCTAGGATATAAATATCTCTGAATTTTGTCCACAGGAAAATCTTCAACAAATGTCAAACTTCTGATGCTCTAAAACTGCCTTAAAACGGGTTTTGCTCCTTTTTGGTCCTTTTTGTGTCATTTTCCCTAAAAACCTGTAAAACCTCTTTGAAACTAGAAATATTCAATAATAGCCTATTTAGCCTTGAAAACACACCAAAATCTTCATAAAAAAATATCAAAATGATAGTAAAAATAGGTAAAAATACGATGTTATCACAAATGGTTGGAATTCATTGAGACATTCCCCTATGTCATCAAGTACAAGAAAGGCAAGGAAAACATTGTAGCCGATGCACTCTCCCAAAGACATGCATTGATCACGGTCATGGACGCCAAGGTTTTGGTTTTTGGAAGCATCAAGGAAGCCTATGCTACCGACCCCGAGCTGGGAGAATGCTACCGAGAGCATGGCAAGAGAGCCTATAGCCGGTACTACATCAATGAAGGGTTCTTTTTCAAGGGCAAGAGGTTGTGCATACCTCGTGATTCCATAAGAGAGTTGTTGTTACGAAAGCTCACGGAGGGATCATGATGGGACACTTTGGAAGGGATAAGACTTTGGCCACCCTCCGGGAACATTTCCATTGGCCAAAGATGAAGAGAATGGTCGCCATGTTTTGTGACCAATGCATTACTTGCCGGAAAGCCAAGTCCAAGACTCACCCCATGGGTTGTACACTCCGTTACCGATCTCCATGGTGCCATGGATCGACCTATCGATGGATTCCCTGCTTGGTCTTCCCTATGTTAATCACAAGGATTCCATTCTCGTGGTGGTCGACCGCTTCTCCAAGATGGCTCACTTCATTCCATATGCTCGAGCCAATGATGCTACACACATAGCCAATCTATTCTTCCGAGAAATCGTTAGGCTCCACGGGATACCGTGAACCATTGTCTCGGACCATGACCCAAAGTTCCTCGGACACTTTTAGAGGTCCCTTTGGCAGAAGTTAGGAACCAAGCTCCTATTCTCGACCGCGTGCCACCCACAGACCGATGGCCAGACCAAAGTCGATAACTGGATCTTAGGAGCTTTACTAAGGGTTACTATCGGTAACAACATGAAGAATTGGGTCGAGTGCATTCCTTTCATCGAGTTCGCTTACAACCGATCTATCCACTTGGCTACCAAGGTATCACCATTCGAAGTGGTGTATGGGTTCAAGCCTCTCACTCCATTAGACCTGCTGCCATTACCTACCGAGCACTTCCCGAACCAAGATGGAGCTGAAAAGGCCGAGCTTATCAAGAAACTACACGAGAAAGTCCGAGCTAACATCGACAGAAAGACTAAGGAGTAAGAAAAGCAAGCCAACAAGGGCCAGAAGCAAATGATCTTTCAACCAGGGGATTGGGTTTGGCTTCATCTAAGACCCAAATGATTCTCGAGCAAAAGGAAGGACAAGCTAGCATCGAGAGGAGACGGCCCGTTCAAAATCACCGAGAGAATCAACTACAATGCCTACTGCCTAGAGTTGCCCAATGAGTATAATGTATCGACCACTTTCAATGTTACTGACTTAGTTCCTTTTGATGTAGGTCAAGAACAAGTTTTGGGGTCAAAACCTTCGGAAGGGGGAGGGAATGATGGAGTCCAAGGCATCAAACGCTCTAGTTAGCTTCTTTCCGACGAGTTATCCTCGAGCCGGGCTCAGATTCTGGGAGGCTCGCCATATCCTAAACCCCTCCATAGTTTAGGTGTTGCACTTCGATCCATTTTTCCCTTTCTTTGTGTTATTAGGTTTTGATTTTCTTGCTGAACCTCACTCCATTGCTATCCTCAAGTTTTCGTTCCATCACTACGAGTTTTCGTTCCATCGTTACGGGTTTTGGTTCCATGGTATCGAGTTTCTCTACCGATAACCTCGGTCAACTTGGATCTGGAATTTGGGCATGTATCACCACCTCTGGTGTCGATCGACACCAGCCATCAGTTGAAACACCACTGAGTTCTAAAGTGCCAGCATCGATCGATACCACCCTTGGTATCGATCGACACCAGCAAGCCACAAACGAGGGATCACATCCATCGACCAGTGTTGATCTACACAACAGTGGTGTCGGTCAACACCAAGACCCATCTGAGAAACTGACTTCTGTGAAGCCACAGATTTTAGCAGAACGACTTTACAAGCCTAAGGTTCCTTTCCCCAGGATCCCAGAAAGTCTAAACATGAGTTGTATGAAGCAAAGTGCAAAGCTATGATGGACAAGCTCACCATAGAAATTCCATTGATTGATGCCATCAAAACCATCCCTGTGGTTAAGAGATGTTTGAAGAAGTTGCTTACGCAGAGTATGCGAGAAGAGGAAGGTGTCATGATGTTCTCTGAAGTATGTAGTGCTGTGATTCAAAACAGAATTCCAGAGAAGCTCAAGGATCCAGGAAGTTTTGTTTTGGATTATTCTATATTTAAGGACAGATTCAAAGGGTTGCTAATGTGATATGGGTTCTAACATGAGTTTGATGCCTCATTTAGTTGTTGTAAGTCTTGGTATGACTGATTTCATGCCTACAAAAATCTCTTAGATCTTAGCTGATAGAAGTATCAGGATTCCAGAAGGAGTGTTGGAAGATGTGCCTGTGTGCATAAGGGAATGCATGATTCCCACTGACTTCGTGGTGCTGTGATACACCGATGAGCCTAAGGATCCCCTTATCCTAGGTAGGCCTTTTTTGGCTACAGCTGGTGCACTCATTGATGTGCGGAATGGTAAGATAGCTTTGAATGTTGGAGATTTGATTATGAACTTTGATATGGATAAGCTAGTAAAGCGACCCATCATAGACGGACAGACGTTCTATGTGGACACTCTTAGCAATCTCGCAGAGGAAATTTTCCATGAGATACGTTTTGAAGACCCTCTCGAGAGAGCTCTACTTAATTCCACGCATGGAGTTGAGCATCTAGATGCAATTGCTGCTGGGTATGTCAAGATGATGGATGCTAGTGAGAGTGTGATGCACTTGACCGCACAAGGAGAACTTGTTGGTAATCCCAAGAAAGTTGCAAAGTTGAGTGACTGGAGCGAGGAAAAAGCTTCAAAGATTGAGCTTAAACAGCTGCCTGCTGGGCTAAAGTATGCATTTCTATGACCTAACTCAACTTATCCTGTCATTGTTAATGCTTCTTTGAACAACACAGAGCTCACCCTATTGCTAAGTAAGCTGCGCAAGTATCATGGGAATTAACACAATCTTTCTTCCCTTAAACTCGAATGATTACCGATTAGTATATCCATCATGGGTGACTCTCTTATCCGATTTTCAAGGTCTTCTAAGGAGTATGTGTCCCGCTTTCATCGGTAGCACATCACACAAAACTCGTCTTTATATTTTCCGCTGACTATGGGTACCACCACTTGATCATGGGTTAACAAATGGGCATTGATGAAAGTGTGGGCCATTTGCCTCGTTAAAAACTTTTCTCCGGAAAACCCAAAAGGACAAAACCGAAAAGAAGGGAAAAAGAATACAAATGGCCACACATACATTTGTCAATCCTCTTGAGCGTGTTTCAAGACCAATGTGGTTCGGATATCACATGCAATGCTCAAGTGATCCATCGTCTTGTTAAGTAATGCTCCGAGAGCTTGGTTGAACTTCTTGGTTTTGGAACGAGTCATGGGTCTAACTGGCATGATTAATGCTTCCCTGGCTACTAGCTTGTCTTTGAGCACATGATCTTCCTCAGCTTCTTGCTCTAACTCATTAGCTCTTTGCTCTAGTTCCTTGCTCCTTGCCATTATCACATCAACAAGGCATGCTCCATGCCCAGCTTTGGGGTAAACAGTCCCTAGGGCCTTGTATATTGATTGTTGTCGATCATATACAAAGGTCAAGTCCTCCCCATCCGGACAAAACTTGTTCAGTTTCTTCATAAACCATGTCCATGAGTCGTCATTCTCTCTGTCCACCACCACAAATGCAAGGGGGAATATTTGTAAGTTTGCAAGGTGTCCACTGGCAGTACAAAGACACCCCTTGTATTTTCTATGAAGGTGCATCCCGTCTACTACAACAACGCAATGAAGATGTTTCATTCCAGCAAGAGAAGTGCCCAATGCAAGGAAAATGTATTTGAACAGGGCATCCCCTAACTCATCTTTCTCTGCCTCCAAAGTGAACACTGTCCCCGGGTTTGCAAGCTGTAGAACATGAAGATATACGGGCAAAAGACAAAAACATTTGTACCATGGGCCAATTATACAGTCAACTCTTTGTCTTCTAACCTTTTTAATAACTAATCCTTACATTGTTTTCAACCAGCATAATTTCAGGGATATCTCGAGCTCTCAGACCTAAAGAGACATTGATATATTTTGATCTGAGAAGTGCTGCAACTACCCTAGCAGTCACATTTTTCGTAAACTTTGAACTAGTATTGACATCACACACATGATTTAGATTGGCTTTGCGAACCTCATATTCTTCTGATTTCCCTATCTTATGCATGTAAACTTGCCAATCACACATCTTGTCATAATACTCGGCAACGATGAAGCGTTTTGCAAACCTCACAAACTTGAACCTAAACACCCGGTTGATTATATAAAAAGAAAATGCAATTTTAAAGTTTTTCTGGTTAAGAAATTCTCTACCAACAAACATATTGTCGTTCTTCGTGAAATTGATCTCATTCACCTTTAGGTTGGTGACATCAGTGTCGACGAACATTGGCTCAGGGTCCTCACACTCATAAAAATCATGAGTATTGATCCCCTTCTTGAAATTTTTTGCTAATCTAGCCATCTTCAATGGACTGCAACACCTTTTTGCTTCCCTCCTCTGCCACATGCTAGTTTCTTAATTGATATGATCCTAGATGAGGATCATGTCCCTGAATGCTCTCCAAGAGGTTGTGATGATCGGTGATAAGATGAATGATGCAGAAGAGATGAAAGATGTAGAAACAGCGAGTAAGATCCGATGGATCTTGGGGATTGTTGCGAAACTTCCAAAGGGGATGGTGAACCTTTGGACTTTCAGACTTGTTCTGTACGTGGGTGAAGACCCTAGACGTGATGAACAAGGGGTGGATCGAAGTGAAACTTCTTAGGAGTTGTGACAGACCCTAAGACTATCGGCTTGGTCGGTGTGAAGGAATGAAGACCCGACACTTTGAGCAAGAAATGATCAAACAAGTAAAATGAGTTTTGAAAATAAAAGTTTGATAATCTGAAAAAAAGAGAACAAGGGAATACAGATAGAGTTCAAAGATGCATAGAAAATAGAAAATAACCCCTTGGAATTCTACAAAGCATTAAACATAAATTTTGAATCATTCTTGAGTGTCTCTTTGGCTCCATTTCGTGGCTGAGAGTAGAGTTTGGGCTTGGCTTTATCAAGAGGCCTTGTGAAAGAGTAATAAGGCTTGCCTCATTAAAAACCTTGTTTGGAAAACCCATTGGGACAAAACCAAACGAAGGGAAAAAGAGTGCAAGTCTTATCACCTCTCTTGATAAATGTCTAGGTGGCTTGGATCACAACTAGGGTAGGACCCTAAACTGCCCGGAATGGTGTTGAGAAGATGTTGAAAAATGGTCTTGAGCTTGTCTTGTTTAGACAGAGTGATAGGACCCGGAGAAATGCATAAGTCTTCATGTCCTAGTAGCTCCGGTTCAAGCTGTTCCAATGCATCCTTTGCTCCTTGTTGGATTTCCTCATCTTCATAAGCTTCCATTTCCTCTTCCAGCTCCTTAGTGCTTCCTAGGTTCACATCATCCTCCCCCAGTTGAAAAGGATTTGTCCTCAAATCTGTTTGACCTGCCACAAACAACACTAAGTTATAACCATCAAAGAGTAACATCATGGAAAACTTACCTCGGAGATCAAGTCGATGGGCATTGTTGATGATTCTTCTTGTTAGGTGAAATGAACCATCAATCATTGGTATCCATACTCGTTCTCCAACCTCATAGATCATTCTGAAATAAACAATAGGTTTCTTCCTCACAAAGATATCTGGTGGTTCCTCTTTTGTACCTGCAAACTTGTCAACACTTTTGACAAAGATCAAGTGTATTATTGCAGTCACGGGGACACAATAAACAGATAAACAAGTTTCAGCTATGATTAAAGCATTATCCATTTCATGTTCCTCTTTTACTAGTATCTTAAAACAAGAGTTCGGTTCCAAACATGCTATGAATAATTTTATCCTTTTCTCAACGTTTTCTGGGTGTATTGAACTCATAATCACAGCTCTTGAATCATAAGAGAAAAATCGAGTCAAAGAGTTACTTACCTGGATAAGATTCTCGATGTGTTTGGTGATCATTATCATCAAAGTGAATGGTATTAGATCCGGGGGTTTATCTTTGAACATTGAAGATTCTTTGGCTACTTTTCCATGATCCTGGTTTGTTAATTTGAGCTGTAAGAATGCAGGATCTCCTACATCAAAAGGAAACAGTTTAGGCACAAAGAAAAATATTGAATAGATAATCATGTAGTTGTTGTCGAAATAGAGTTTTGGAATGAAGCATCCTTGGGTGATTGAAGTTGTTTTCCTCAGGTACTTCCAGCTCCAAATTCCAAATTGATAAGTATTTTGCTGGCATATATCTGGTGGATCCTCCTTGATTTGAATGAAATGCGTGAGTTCTTCTCTAGCTCCACGAAGGGATTGAGGTTGATGCAAGTCTGGTGGCTTTTCTTTGATTGTCAATTCTCTCAAGTACTTATGATTCTCCATGGTTCCTGTTCCTTTTTCGACACTCATGGGACAGAACAAGTGCATTATACTTGAAGTAGAAAATTCTAAAACATGATTGTTCACAGTTGGTTTATAAAGCACATTGAACAAATTTGAATCACACAACTCGTTTTTAATCACATGTTTCAATTCAGAAAAAGTTTTAACCAATACATTTTCAGTTTTTGTTCTAAACAGCTCAAATGCATCACTACACAAAGAAACTTTCAACGAAGAGTCAAATTCACAAAATTCTTCAAACATAAAACCATTTAGCTCAAAGAACTTTTCAAGCGTGAATGTTTCAAAAGTTGGAATTATTTTGTCAAAAACGGATTTTGAAACACAAAACTCTTTCACATTTTTCAAACCAAAACGTTTTTCATCTTGAGCAGAAACCATAACAAACAAATTAGGTTCTGTCCTAACCAAATCAATTTTCTTACCATGCTTTCTTGGGTAGTCAAAAGGAAATGGCAAAAGTACATGTTTTGGTACAAGGCTGGTTGGCTGCTCCGATTCATTAATCAATGGTAAACTCCTTTGCATTGTTTTTGGTGATTCTTCTTCTAAGATCTGTGAAAAACAAACAATACTACTCGGATACACCGGTTCTAAACTAGTTAGTTTTTCAAGCACAGAATCAGATTGGGTAGAAGAAAGAATACACTTAGCTTCCAAAGACTTTTTGAAATAGGGAAATTGCTCCACTGTTTTGCTTTTAGTTTGCTCTTTCAAGAGGGTGTTGCTGACTTCTGCACTTCTTTTATTGGCTAGAGAACACGTCATGAGCTCTGAGTTTGATGGTGTATCTTTGCACACATCTATGGTTCTTGTATCTTCCTTGGCACTTAAGGATAAAATCAAGTGTATTATACTAGAAACTTCAACATTCAAAACAGGTTGCTTGAAACTACGAGTGAAGGTGGAAATATTCCAGTAATGAATAAACTCGCAATCTAAACTTACTTGAGTACCACGCAAGATGTTTGGTAACATTTCAGCTTTGAAGAGGGTGAAATCTGATTCACAGGTAGCTGGGGCTGGACATGGTTTAGTCACCACACGGTTTTCATAATTAATTTGCTCATACTTGTTATCTCGGCAAGCTTCTGAAGTGGTTGACACCGACTGTGGATTCTTCTCTTTTATGCTTCCTTCAGTTTTGTCATCCTTATGCTCCATAGTATGACCTGAATCAACATATTTTGACAAGACCAAGTGCGTCATACAAGAACTGGAAGTTTCTACCCCTTGATTAACTACTTCACTACTTGAGTTTTCTGAGCTCAGTTTTGATCCTAATGAAGTGATATTCAGCTCGTGTTTTTCAGGGCAAGTGGCAGAAAAATTTCCTTTCTTACGAGAGTTATAACAAGTAACTTCCTTGGAGTTTGAGGACTTACATTGCTTTGGTTCACCGCTTGAGTCAAGTGACGGTTTTAGGCTTTGCTTGTGAACCACGACTTGTTCAGTAGCTTTCTTGGGTTGAGATGTTGACTTAGCCTCCATTTGCTCATTTAGAACGGTCTTGGACACTTCTTTTGGCTGAGGGCTATAAGCTTCTTTTCTTTGTTGTCTCGGCTTGTCTCTCCATGGCTCTCTGCTTGGTTTTTCTTTTAGACGACCATGCCATTGTGGATTTACTTCTTCAAATCGTCGGTTCCTGGATATTAATCTTTCACACAACTTATGAGCCCTCTTAGCCAGCATAGCCTCAAATCGTTCTTGTTCAGCATCAATGATGGATCTTTCTAGTTTGGCTTTCATAGTGGCCATACTCTCAACCATCATAGCTTTGAAGGAGTCCATAAGTTGCTTGTTGGAGTTGGAAGACTCTTGTTCGTCATGGCTGGTTCCCACCATGGTTCCTGTTCAAATCCCAACAAGTAAAATGCTCAAACAGAACAATGAAAAACTTGGCAAGAAACCTAAACGACAGTTTGACCTGATCAAACAGAATAAAATGTCAAATCTCGTTCAAAAATTCCAGAGACAATTTTAACAAATACTAGAATCAATCTAGGTTTCAATGCAATAGATTTCACGATTTTAGGATTAACCAATGATTTTAAAAAATTCTAGCAAGTTAACATGAAAAATAACTTTTCAAATTCCGAGAACCTCTAGTTGCGACTGTTCGAACGAAATCAACCTCGAAAAATTATCAAAACATGTTCAAAAATTCTATAATCAATTTTTCTAGAAACTAGACTCTTTCTAGGTTCAGATACAATAAATTTCGAATTTTTATCACACGCCAATATTTTATGAATATTCAAGAAAAACGTGTGACAGACAGTGATTCCGGATTCGACACTAGCAGTTGAACAGTCACAAAGAAAATATCAAATCGTGCCGAAAAATTCCAGAAACAATTTTATCAATTACTAGACTCAAACTAGGTTCAGATTCTATTGATTTCACGATTTTATCTGACACCAAACAATTATGAAAATTCTAGCAATCAATAGACAAATTGATTCAGATGATCTGCAGAATATGAAAGGGTAAAACGTTTTTGAATCGACACAACCTGGGTTGGAGCGAGCTCTGATACCACTTGATATGATCCTAGATAAAGATCATGTCCCTGAATGCTCTCCAAGAGGTTGTGATGATCGGTGATAAGATGAATGATGCGGAAGAGATGAAAGATGTAGAAACAGCGAGTAAGATCCGATGGATCTTGGGGATTGTTGCGAAACTTCCAAAGGGGATGGTGAACCTTTGGAATTTTAGACTTGTTCTGTACATGGGTGAAGACCCTAGACGTGATGAACAAGGGGTGGATCGAAGTGAAACTTCTTAGGAGTTGTGACAGACCCTAAGACTATCGGCTTGCTCGGTGTGAAGGAATGAAGACCCGACACTTTGAGCAAGAAATGATCAAACAAGTAAAATGAGTTTTGAAAATAAAAGTTTGATAATCTGAAAAGAAGAGAACAAGGAAATACATATAGAGTTCAAAGATGCATAGAAAATAGAAAATAACCCCTTGGAATTCTACAAAGCATTAAACATAAATTTTGAATCATTCTTGAGTGTCTCTTTGGCTCCATTTCGTGGCTGAGAGTAGAGTTTGGGTCTGGCTTTATCAAGAGGCCTTGTGAAAGAGTAATAAGGCTTGCCTCATTAAAAACCTTGTTTGGAAAACCCATTGGGACAAAACCAAACGAAGGGAAAAAGAGTGCAAGTCTTATCACCTCTCTTGATAAATGTCTAGGTGGCTTGGATCACAACTAGGGTAGGACCCTAAACTGCCCGGAATGGTGTTGAGAAGATGTTGCAAAGTGATCTTGAGCTTGTATTGTTTAGACAGAGTGATAGGACCCGGAGAAATGCATAAGTCTTCATGTCCTTGTAGCTCTGGTTCAAGCTGTTCCAATGCATCCTTTGCTCCTTGTTGGATTTCCTCATCTTCATAAGCTTCCATTTCCTCTTCCAGCTCCTTAGTGCTTCCTAGGATCACATCATTAATGTTAGGTTCAAGAAAAGCATTGTTGTTTTTAGGCTTTTCATCAAACTTCATACCATCATTGGTTTCCGGGTTATAAGGAAACTATAAAAATCTGTCCACTTATCGTAGTTGTTGTCTGTTTATTCGCCTTAATTACCTGGGTCTATCCCCATCGTTTCCTCAAACCAATCTGGCATATCTTCATCTACTTCAGCATCGTCATCCTCTGCTACTCCCCCAGATATCATAGCCTTGGTCGCCTTAACGTGAGCCAAAATAGTTTCATCATCTAGTGATCCGGAAGGACCGTCCGCTTCAGGGCAGGTTGGTGTAACACAAGTAGATGATGATGATTCTACCATCTCGGGTCCCAAACACAATATAGGAGTAAGTACATGGTCAAGCTCCCTAACGTCATACTAGACAGGTAAAACAACCCTCAACTTCGACCTAACAAGCTCTCTAAATGTTACACACGAGTTTACTGACTTATTATCACCTTGACAAAAAGACAAAAACGGTCGTAAGTTTACATCATATATGATGACACGAGGCTCAACTTCCATCCCATTCATGCATCTTAACAAATCCTCCGCCCAGTACATACATCCGGCAAATATATCATTCCTGTCCAGCGAATAAAGACACTTCAGCATGCTTTCTAGCTCGGCGAGATGGTGGATGTCTTTAAGGTTTATACATCTCCCCATCCTAGACTCGTCAAGCTTAAATTCCCAAACTCTAGCTCCATACACTAGCCATCTACCAACGATTGCTACCACAAATTCGTCTACAATACATCATAAATAGGCCCCTTTTACTAACAAATTCTCACATGCCCAATAAAATCCGCCTAAATTTGGGCCTCTGCGACCAAAGGCCACCAACAAAAGGGAGAAAATGGTTTTTCGGGAGACTCTCACTCTCTCAGCGAGTCTCATTAGTCACCCAGACGCTGGGAGCATTTACGTCTTTTCCGGAAAGCTAGCGTAAGAGTCTATTATATGGAAGCTATTAAAAGGGAATAGTGATGGTCCATTTAACCAATTATAAATAGTAACTGGCCTAAAAATTCAATTACTTTCAAATAAACTTAGGTTGGATGGAATCATAAGCGACTACGTGGAAGCAGAAGTGGAAGCGTATAGAAACGTAGAAGTGATTTATTTAAAAAAAATTAGGAAACAAATACGTATTAGAAGCGTATATATACATACATATATATAATTAAATATTATACTATATTAAAAATTATTATGAATTCATAAATTCTATACATATATATATATAATTATGTCTAATGTATTAAAGATTTACAATGAATAACATAAATTTAGTGCTTTATTTTTACAGAATTTAACTAAAAAAAAATTCTAAACATTATAAATCATCATAAACCCGCTCAAGTTCGAAAGATCATTAGACTCAAACTTTTTGAAATAGTCTTATTCTACAAATCAAATTAATCACTTTCGCACATAATTAAAAGACGAAATGATATGCACAATCACAAAAATACTATGTTAGTTCTCGATTTTTTTAAAGTAAAAAACATATTAAAAATAGCTACAAAAACGCAACGCATTTTTAAAAATATATTTTTGGAAATGTCATGAAAGCAAGCTTTCGAACCTAGTACCCACTACACCAATTATCCCATTTTTTTTAACATGAGCTCTAACCAACCTCGAGAAATAACTTCAACTAATACCAAAATTTTCTTTTTATTAGTTAAGGAAGATGATGATGATTCGATAAGTCGTTTCGTCTTTGACTAGTGAAACCCATACTTTGGGTCACACAACTAACGAGAGAGAAATAATGGTGGTGGAAGAGAACCAGAATCAGATAATAGATACCATCGCCGGCGAATCAACGACGGCAATTGTATCGGAAGAGGAAACAGAGGTAGAGACGGCAAACACATGGAAAAACACCAAGGAATTACTGATTCTACATCTCTCCAACAAGCTTCTCCATGGAGATCTCGATTTCCGAATTGAAGCCGCTAGAGAAATCCGGAAACTACTTAGAAAGTCTCCGCTCAAGTCTTCGGCTAGGTCAAAACTCGCCGACGCCGGAGTCATCCCGCCACTTGTTCCTATGCTTATCTCCTCTAACGTTGATGCTCGTCACGCTTCTCTCCTCGCTCTCCTCAACCTCGCCGTAAGAAATGAACGGTAATCTCTAGGTTTTATTTGCAATTTCGTGTTGGGATCTAATTTTGATTTGATTCAGTGTTTGATCTTATGGATTAGAAAGTGATTAAGATGTTCAGTTCTTGCTTAAGAAACTTCACTAATCTTTGCTTAAAGCTTGCTTTGGACATGGTTTGTAGTTTCTGAACAAGTCAAGGCATCTCATGGATACTGTCGAACAAAGTACTAGCGCTAAATCTTTGTTCTTTAAAGTTCATGAAGAAATGCACGGAGAGTAACTACATTTTGGAATTTAGATTTGTAGAAACAATGAGAATTCAGATTTTGGACTTTGCACACTTGGAACTAATTGGCAATGGCAACCTTGTTTCTGAACCGTTAAAGCGGTCAGTGTAGTTGTCATGTGTTTGACTATCTTATCTTCTGATCTGCTCAATAGCTTTAGGTTTACCTGTACTTTGCTGCTATTTGGATAACTAAAGCAAATCTAGGATGTCATTTACCTACTTGATCTAGTAGTTATTTTCTTCTGACCTACCCTTGTAATTTTTTCGCGTGATAGATTTGTATATTCAGTTGTTCTGATGGTCGTCACTAACATTATAGTACTTATATAATGTACACAAACAGTTGCAGAAGCTAGATTTGCCATGGTAGCCTTGTTTCTGAATTGAGCGCGGTCTGCGTGTAGTTGTTATGCGGTGAACCATCTTATCTTCTACTCTACTCAATCTAGCTTTAGCTTTACCAGTAGTTTCCTGCTCTTTGGATAACTAGAGCAAATCAAGGATGCAATTTACGTACTTGATCCAGTAGTTGTTTTCTTCTGACTGACGCGTGTAACTCTTGTCTCGATAGATTTTTATTTTCAGATTTTCTGATGGTGGTCATTACCATTATATTATATTACTTATTTTTTGGTTGTGATTTCTGAACAGGAATAAGATTGAGATTGTGAAAGCTGGTGCTGTTCCTCCTCTCATACAGATTCTGAAGCTTCACAATGCTAGTTTGGGCGAATTGGCTACTGCAGCAATTCTAACGCTCTCAGCCGCACCAGCTAACAAGACAACGATTATAACTTCTGGAGTCCCACCGTTTCTGGTTAAGATGCTTAGCTCTGGAACTGTACAGGGGAAAGTAGATGCTGTCACAGCTCTTCACAATCTATCAGCTTGCAAAGAGTTCTCCGCTTCAATTCTAAATGCTACAGCCGTGCCCCCACTCATCCGTCTCCTCAAAGAATGCAAAAAACATTCCAAGTTTGCCGAAAAAGCTACAGCTTTGGTTGAAATGATCCTTTCTAACTCTGAGGATGGACAAAATGCCATCACGAGCTGTGAAGCCGGTATTCTGACTCTAGTGGAGACTGTAGAGGATGGTTCTCCACTCAGCATAGAACACGCAGTTGGAGCTTTGCTTTCTCTATGTCGCAACGACCGAAATAAATACCGGAAACTCATACTGAAAGAAGGTGCAATCCCTGGTCTCCTAAGTTCAACAGTAGAAGGAACATCAAAGTCCCGAGATAGAGCCAGAATTCTCTTGGACCTACTACGAGAGAGTCCTCCTGAGAAGGAAATGGCTCCATTAGTTCTAGAGAAAATTGTCTATGGAATTGCAGTACAAGTCGATGGGGCAGACAAAGCTGCTGAAACGACTAAGAAACTATTGCAGGACATGGTTCATAGAAGCATGGAGTTGAGCATGAAAAGCATCCAGCACATGGCTGCGTCTTGTACAACTACTACTGATATCTCTTCCAAATCGAATAGCTAACGTTCTTGATAGTAATATTCTTCATATCATAGAAGCAAGAAACTTGCATTACGAGATTCGTAGGCTTATGGGTTCTGATCTGGAAAAATTTAAGAATCAGAGCCGGGTTTAGGTCTAGTCTTACCTCTCCGGAGTTAGAAAGAGGAAAAACCATTTGGTAAGTTTTAAAGGGTGGATTTTTTTTTGCATTGTACATACTTATTGGCTTTGGGTCATGTGTATATCAAAACCCTCTCATCATGCTTCTACACCTTCTATTTTCACATTGATTCGGTGTTCTTTGTATTTAATTTTGGTTTTCGGGTCCTTGTTTGCAAACCAGATTAAATGAACGACATGAGAAATGACGCCCTTAAGCTCTTTTAAAGTACAGAAGAAATCTAGATTTCCTACTACCCTAAATAACTAAAAATGTCATTAACTACAATTTAGGTGTTGTGTCAATAATTAAACTATTTTTTTTTTTTTTTGCCAAACGATACTTGACATTTCTTAAAGCGAGTTTCGCAAGAGCATCAGTTGCTCCATTAGACTCTGTTGAGATCAAATTGAAAACTACAGAGCGAAAAGTAGAGGATAGATCAAGGATATCAGTTTCCCTGCCTCTTCTATTCGCATCCTGAAATTGGTGATTTGATCGGGATTGATGTTTTCCTTGCAAACTATTTTTTTTTTTTTTTTGGTCGAACCTTGCAAACTAATTTAAAAATTTGAATTTACTACAAAAATCTGGTTGAAATTGATGTCTAAGATTTTGAACCCAACTAATTGTTGCAAGTGCACAAAGCATGCATTAGTATAAAAAGACATATTGAATCCTTAAGGACCAAGACTTAGGCTACGAATCTATATGAATCGAATAGAGGTAAGACCTAATTTCGGCCTCTCCCTCCGTTACTCCGCCTATCTGAAACTAAGAGGGGCTGGTTACACTAATTATAAGTATTTTGTTTCCTAATGATTGCTGTAAATTTAAAGAAAACAATAAATTAAACAAAGTTTTTCTGTGGAGAAAATATTGGGCATATGGAATTCGCATGGATTCAAGACCGCTAAACTAGTTAACTAAAAATGGATCTGATGATGAACAGTTGTATAATTCAAATCGCTAATGTAAAGCTAACATACTCCTGTAGTACTAACTATCTAAACATGAATACTAATTAAGACACTAAACAATCGCATTTTTCGCATAAATTAACCTAGAGATCTGATGCAAGGTAGCTAATCATGCAAAGTGCATAAGCATTAAGAACACAGTATGTGAAGAACTCTAAAGATAAGATCCCTAATCTAACAACCTAGCAATAAACAATCATTGAATCCCCTTGAACAGCCTCCTAAACCCAACATGTGAATTACTCTGACATAGATAATGAAATATTAATAAAAAAAAATAAGATGATTGCATAAAAATATCAAAATAATGATAATGGGGTTCGAAAAGCACTTCTAGAATAGTAGAGGTTTTGTTTCCCAAAAGCTATGAAAACTATAAGCAAAATCATTATAACAGGTGGTTCTGCTCTGAAATCACATCCAATATTTATATGAAAACCCAAAACCTAAAAGCTATTAAAAAAGAAATAAATTGTGTAGTAATAAGATTGGAATCGTCTCGCGGATCGATCGATCCTTGTGGGGATCGATTGATCCCTTCTTCAAAGCGAAACACTTTCTTTTGAGGATCGATTGATTGATCCGAGTTTCTCTTTACTTAAAACTTGAAGCTTTAAAACGTCTAAACCTGATCCAAAACCTCCTCTTTCTCAGAAGTCCATTCAAAACGTGTAAAGACTAAAAAAACCACACAAAGCGGATTAGACTCGATAAGTTATTGAATCCGATAAAACCATTACACATCAAATCCCCCATACTTGAATGTTTGCTTGTCCTCAAGCAAGAACAAAGAAATTAAGACAAATTCAGAAAAAAAGTTTTAAAAACAGCAACTTACAGACTCTTTTAGATTCCACTGGGTTGAACTTCCAATCCACAAGCACTTAGAATAAGTCAATGAATCAGATAGTACTATATGTACTTTACCATAAGCATAGTGAACATACCGTACTCTGACTCCCGAAATCCTAAGGAATTTCCAAAATCTCTATTGTTGATCCTTTAATATTCATTCATTTTCTGTAAATGCAGTCTCATCAAGGGAGTCTCAATCATGGTATGGGCTAGGTATGTAAGGCTTGCTAATTTGGTGGTGGTTGAAGTGTTTAGGCTTCTGTGGATGTGAACGAATGCAAGTCATTGTGCAAAATCGCAATGAGACGAAGACCAAATGTTGAAACACAACCTCACGAACCTCGGAATCTCTGTTAAGCTCTACAAATATCCTAACTGAGTTGTAGTGGTGTCTAAGATAATACATTAGACACAAAAAAAAATTTTATTCTGGTTCCTTCTTTGTCTATTTTTCCTTCCGACATCTTTTCTGTTTTTTTTTGTGTAAAGGAGATCAATATATCTTGTAGGGTGATGTTAAAAGTTAGTCAACACCAGATGGGTCCAATAACATCATAAATTCACAAGTTTTGACTTAATAAAACAACAGACTCGAGAAAAAAATGTCTGAGAAGAAACAAAATAAAAAACGACGTTAGTAACTAGGAATCACCCTTCCCCCATACTTACTTTACTGCTCATGCTGTGAAGTAAAATCCAAAGAAGGTGAAATCAATAACAACATAGAAGAAAATAACAAAAAGAAAAGAAAAGAATAGTACAAGGAACCAAATAACCGACACAATCAATCGTCTGGAGTGTCTATGTTGGTTGCATCTGATGTCTCATGTTTTGAACCTTCACTATCACTGCAAGTGCACAAGGCATGCAGTAGATTGGGTATCGAATCTACAGAGAGCAAGGTTATACTACCAATTTTCAATGAATTGAATATAACTAAGACAAAATATGATTTATGGTTGTAATGATTGCAGAAAATAAAAGAAAGTTTCTACAATCGAGAAAACATTGGGGATATGGAGATTCACAGGGAACAATGACCGGCAAGCTATCTAACTAGAGATAGATTTTTTAACGAACCGTTTTAGAACTCAAATCACTATTGTAAAGGTAACCTACTCTCGCAACGCTAACTATCTAAACATGAATCTTAGAACAATAAACTCTCGAATGAGCCCTAGTAGGCATGTCAGCATTCTAATCAAGTTTGGTATGTTCACTTAGATGACTGAATTTCAACTCTCGTTGGCTAAAGATACTAAGCTCATCTAATGTTGATTCCAAAAACCTAACAATCGCTTTTGGCGCACAAGTTAACCTAGAGACCATATGCTAGGTGATCAACCTAACATAAGCATTGAGAACACAATAGATGATGAACACTAAAAGTAAATCTCTAATTTAATAACTTAAACCTAATCGATTATCAATTCCCTTTGAACAGCCCTTAAACCCAACAGGTGGGTTACTCAGACATGAAAAAATCATAATTAATCACCACAAAAAAAATTGACTATTGTGACTAACATTTGTGACTATATATTTATGTCACAATATTGTGACAATTTACATACAAAATTGTGACAAAAAATATATGGACACAAAATCATCACTATTACGTTACAATTTTGTAACGAAAAAAAGAATAACAAAATAATGTTACTAATAGTCACGAATCTGTGACAAAACATATGGTCACAAAATTTGTTACGAATTTGCAACCAAAACTTGTTACTAAATGATACAAGTTTGGTGACTAAAACTGCGTCACCCACGCTAACTAAAATTAGTAACCATTTCGTCGCAATTTGTTATCTGTTTCATGATTTTATTTTTGTCAAAATTTAAGTTAATATTTTCATAATTTCATCCATTTTTAATGATTTCAAGTTTACAACATTTTTTTGGTTTTTATTCTCCTTAGTTTCTATTTAAAACAATTCCATTACCTCCACTGATTCAAATTTTAATTTAATTTTTTTAAATTTCCCTTTTATTATCTATATAATTAATTTTATTTGTTGTTCAACTAAATTTTTATATTGATCTTATGTGTTTTAATACTGTATATTTAATGTTTTTAGGGTACTAATTACTTGATTGATGTAATCTATATTTGTATATTTTTGTATTTCATTATGTAAATTAATATAATTTTTAAAATAGTCAATTATTGTCATTAATTAACTATTTCTTATAAAAAAAAGTTTTGTAGTGACAATTTGCTTGATTAAATTGAGTTAAATTACACAATTTTGTAAAATATAATAAAGGCATGTTGAGTTAGTTTCTTCGTAAAGATCTGTAGTATCAGTAAATATTTTTAAATTTTAAGAATAATAACATAAAATATTTTTTCTAATTCCTTTTTAAAAGACATGTTTGTTGTGAACAAAGATATTAGGAAATAGTTCTCTTGTTGTTGTTATTATTCATGAGACATAGATAATATATATAGAGATACAAAGCTAGAGTTTAGCTTGAAATACAAGTATTCTAGAACATTCTAATGGGCCGATCATGGGCATCCACATAATATAGATTTATTTATAACACTCTCCATTTGGATGACCATTATAATAAATTGGTATCTGATGCGCTTGAGATGCTGTTTCGTTAAAAACTTTACTTGGAAAACCCAGTGAGAAAAAAACATCAAATATCAACTGGAAGCAAAGTTCTATACTCCAAGTATGCTAGTAACGACTTCAAGGGAAAATATGGTTCCAACTACATTGCCCTCAGAGCTTCGGATATGATCTCTATACTTTTTGTTGTTGTTGTTAAAATCATGGTTATACTTTCTTAGTTATTATATTTTTGTAGCCTGCAACTTGTATCCCAATTGTGGGAAAAAATGTTCATAAACGGTATGAGCATAATTTGCAATAAAGAAATGAGTTTATATGATTGTAATGTCATTGCTGATCTGATTTTTTCAATATCATTTGCGTTAATTAGAGACTTTATTTCCATCATAATTAATTACAGAGTTGGAATGTTATTTCAGTCTCCAAATATTACGGTTTAGAGACAATTTTTTCCGTTGGTAATTGTGACGATGAGCGACTATAATTATGTCATAATGAGTGACGGAATTATGACGTTATGGTAGACATGAAAGATGATGGTTTTGTGACTAGGTTTTTAGTCGGTAATTATGACCTTTTTGTTACTCTGATTTATCGTCACTATTTGTAACGGAATAGTAACTAGATATAATCGTAGAAATATTGTGACGATTCTGTTATGAATTTTTTTTGTGACGATTGTATTGCAACCATTCAAAATTGTCACAAATTAGTCACAATAAAATTATTGTGACCAATTTTTTTATTGTGACGAAAACTTTCGTATTAATAAAATTATTTTCTTGTAGTAAATGAATTTAATGATTTTATAAAAGTAAAAATAACTATAACTGGGTTCAGAAAGCACTTCTTGAAAAGTAAGACATTTATTCTCCCAATATACGAAATTTAAGGCAAAAGGTTGTAAAGAAAGCTAGATAACAAGTTGAAACTGTAGGAAATCGTGCAGCCGTTATTTATATGCAATTAAAACTCCTAAAGTCGGTTGGAATTGGAAAGACTTTTCTCGTAGATCAATCGATAATTAGTACGATCGGTCGATCCCAGCCTCAAAACGCATAGCTTCATTAATTTGATGGATCGGTCAATCCTAGTTTCTCTTCATTTGATTTTTGAAGTCTTCAAACGTCCAAAGCTGGTCCAAATTTTTTTTTAATTCCAATGACTTGTAAAAGCTGTAAAAATTCTATACAAAACCAAAAAGACACAAAATGTAACCTAGACTCGATAAAAGACTCTATAAACTTATGGAATCAAAGGTTAAGATCTCTTAAAACCATAACACATATGTATAGTATCCATGACTTCTCCTCTGTCTGCCCAGACGCTCCTCAGCCTCTGCGGTGTGGATAGATGAACCTGCCTGATAAAACTGTTGGTCCCAATAGTCACCAGCCATATGGCTGGATGTAAAAAGGCATGGAACTCAAGGAATAGGCGTGTGGAACATCACCATCTGATGTAGGTGGGACAATGCAGCAAGGACGAATCCAAGAAAGAGCTCCCCAAATCCTCTGCAGTAGATTGTTGTTCTTCCTCATACTATCAACCATCCACCTCTCATAGTCTATCTGAGGCTCCTGCGCGAGCTCAGTAGAAAAATACACACTAAAGATCGGTAGCAGCAATGGAGATGTAGAAATTTGTGGATGAGAAGACGTACACAACCTCACGCATTCTCTTCTTTTTTATCATATGCATATATGTGCAAAAATGTCAGAGAGAGAGAAACGACACAGTTTTCCAGTCACTGAAGATTCAGAACATGGAAAAATAATGAGGAAGGACATCAAAGATGGTCCGAGCCAATTTACTTTGGATTACACTTAAAAAAGTATAAATTTCGTGTTCTAAGTGATTTCTAAAGCAATAGACTAGATGTACTTCGCTAGACATGAGATGGACGTTATATAAAGTAAATATGTCAAATTAAAACATAACAAAATAAGCTAATATTAAAACAAACCCAATACACAATAACTACACGCAAAAAATAATCTCAAAACCCAAAGAATATTTTTTTTTTGCTGAGATTCTGTTTACACTCAGTGGCGGAGTTAGAATCTCTTCTAACAGTAGTAAAAGAAACTTAACATAAAATAAAAAATATATTAAATATCGAATATTCTTATTAAAGTGGAAACACTTTTTAGAAACTGAACTCATTTGTTTACTTCAACTTAAAAATTTTGTAAATTATAAATTGATAAATTGAATAAAAAGATTAACAAATTAAGCATACAAATATCTAAAATTACATATTATAATTATAATTGTCTTAGATTTCTCGATCATGACATATAATCTAGTAGTTTGTGTTAATGAAATTGTTGTGTCATTATTAAAATTCAAATCCGAGAATAATATATTTTGTTAACAAAAAGAAACCCGTAAATTTTATATAAGTTTTTTGATAATTTTTTTATATAAGTTTAATTTATATAGTCTCTAAGACCATCTCCAATGGTTGGCTCTATTTTTTCTTCAAAAAATAGAGCAGGGGTTTACTCCAATAGTTGGCTCTATTTTTATTTTAAAAATAATATTTGAAATATAGAATATTTTTATTTTCTTAACCAATTTATACTAAAACTCTTTACTTTTCAATTTTAAAAATTTGACTCACTCATTTTATTCTATAACAATAGTTCAATAAAAATTTGATTTTATTAAACTTAAACATTTTATTATAAAAAGAACATTGCATTACATCACATAAAATTAAAAATATAACTATTACATTTTAAGCATCTCCATTGGTATAATTTTCCCACAAATGATCAATTAACGCATTGCGGAGTGAAAAATGAGCTTCTTTGTCTTTGATTTTTTTATAATGAGCAAGAAATTCTTGGAATCGGGTAGTCTCATTATCCGCTATCTCGACCTCCGGAGGTGGAGCTTCTCTTCCAACTTCAATTTGTGCTTCGAGATCACGCTCATCCTCGATTATCATGTTATGTAAAATTATACATGTAGTCATTATGTCGTGTATCACGTCTTTTTCCAAAAACGAGCCGGTCCTTTCACAATTGCGAAACGCGATTGAAAAACTCTGAAAGAACGCTATACATCTTTTCTACATGCTTCTTGTTGTGTAGCAAAATATTTCTTTTTTGGACCCCTTGGCTCTTGAATAGTTTGCACGATGGTGGACCATTTTGGATATATACCATCAGCCAAATAATAACTCATGTTCTCTTTGCCTTGAATGACATAATGAGCAGGAGGAGCAATACCTTGCGCAAGATTAGAGAAAAGGTGAGAAGGCTCTAGCACATTGATGTCATTGTTGGTGCCTGGCATTCCAAAATACGCATGTCATATCCAAAGATCATAATCTGCCACAACTTCAAGGATTATATTTGGTGATCCACTACGACCTGCATATTGTCCAGTCCAAGCGGTAGGACAATTTTTCCACTTCCAATGCATGCAATCCAAGCTACCTAACATTCCTGGAAAACCTCTTTTTCACCAATGTAAAGAAGCCTAGCAACGTCGTTAGCTGTTGGTGATTGTAAGTATTGCTCCGAAAATATTTCTACTATGGCTCGACAAAATCTCTTCATGCTTTCCATTGCTGTTGATTCACCAATCTTGACATAATCATCTGTGGCATCTGCTGGTAGACCATACGCTAGCATTCGAAAAACAGTCGTTCCTTTCTGAAGGGATGATAATCCAAGTCTACCAGTTGTATCCCTTTTTTGTGTAAAGTAAGTATCATGACTTTCAACTGTATTAATAATACGAAGAAATAGGGAACGAGAAATACGATACCTTCTGCAAAACATAGCATCATTATAAATCGGAAACTCCGAGAAATAATCATTAAATAATCTATTATGTGCACATTCTCGGTCACGGTGTATGAAAGAGCGTCCTTGAACTGAGCCGCCATGGATGCTATTGTTGTTTTGTTGAGTGTGAAGGTATTGGATGATTGTGGTGTTATTAGCGATAGCAATGTGTATTGCTTGTTCTTCTTGGTCAAGAATATTGATCATTTCTGTATGATCATCCTCGTCATCTGAAGAAGATGATGAATTATGAGAATATGATGAAATATTAAAATTTAAATTCATTTTGAGAGAGAAATTTTAAAGTGAAAAAGTGATAAGAATGTATAGAAATTTTAGTACTAACATGGTGGATTTCTAGTGGTATTTATATAAAAATTGAAAACTTTTTTAATCAATTAGTCATTGTATTGTCAATTCTTGTCATAATAGATTGAAAAATGTGAAAAGCTGTAAATCAATTTGTCATAGTGTAGTAAAATCTGGTCATGATGGATTGAAAAATGTGAAAAGCTTTAAATTACTTTGTCATTGTTTAGTAAAATCATGTCATAATGCATTAAAAAATCTGAAAAGCTTTAAACCTGAAATTTGTCATTGTGTAGTAAAATCTGGTCATGATGGATTGAAAAATGTGAAAAAATTTAAATTACTTTGTCATTGTTTAGTAAAATCATGTCATAATGCATTGAAAAATCTGAAAAGCTTTAAACCTGAAATTTGTCATTTTGTAGTAAAATCTGGTCATGATGGATTGAAAAATGTGAAAAGCTTTAAATTACTTTGTCATTGTTTAGTAAAATCATGTCATAATGCATTGAAAAATCTGAAAAGCTTTAAATCTGAAATTTGTCATTGTGTAGTAAAATCTGGTCATGATGGATTGAAAAATGTGAAGAGCTTTAAATTGTTTTGTCATTGTTTAGTAAAATCATGTCATAATGCATTAAAAATCTGAAAAACTTTAAACCTGGAATTTGTCATTGTGTAATAAAATATGGTCATGATGGATTGAAAAATGTGAAAAAACTTTAAATTACTTTATCATTGTTTAGTAAAATCGTGTCATAATGGATTGAAAAATGTGAAAGCTTTCAAACATTTTGTCATTGTGTTGTCAAATCATCTCTTAGATTGAGGAATGTTAGAGACTCTAACATCTATAAATAGTTCCATAGATTATTCATTTCCATTCACAACAAAAAAACCATTCTATAACTTTTTATAAACATTCACTTTTTTTCTTTCTCTAACAAAAATGTCTGAACGTGGTTCTCGTTCTTCCGGGTATACAGAAGAAGAAGATAAGTTTCTATATCAAGTTTACATGGAAATTTCTCAAGACCCAATAACAGGTGCTTATCAAACATCCGAAATGTTTTGGGATCGTGTGGTGGAAGCTTACGAGAATGGAAAAATTGCAACTTGGAGTGAACGTTCAAAAAAATCAATCAAATGCCGATTTCAAACTATTGAGAAAGCAGCAAGGAAACTAAATGCATGCATCAAACAATGTGAAAGTTGACGTCCTAGTGGTGCTTCAAATGATGATATTGTGAGTATTAATATATGAGTTTTTATAAAATATTAATATATATAAGTTTTCAGTTTACTTACTATTGTCGAATATGTATTTTTTTTTAACTTTATACAGTTCAATCAAGCAAAAGAAATGCTAATGGAAGATCCAAAGTTCAAATCTGGTTGGAGATTTGATCATGTATGGAACATTATCAAGAATTTTGAAAAATTTAAAGATGGTGCCACCCCTTCAAAACAAGTTCCAAATCCATGCGGTTTCGGGTATACATCTTCAGAATCAGAAAATCCAACCCCCGAAGTTGGTACACAAGCATCTCCAGGTTTGGCTTCAATTTCTCTAAATTTGGATGATGAAAACAATTTTATTGACGGATCTCCATCTCAACGACCAATTGGAGTAAAAAAATTCAAATTGAAAAGAAATGCGATGATCAAACATCAGCTGTTATCAAGACTTTGGAGGAAGGAAATAAACAACTTTTAGAGCAATTAAAAAAAAAAGTGCTGAGAGACAACGCCAATTGGAGCTTCAAAGTAAGAATTTTGCATTGAAAGAAATGAAGGAAGAAGACAAAATTTTATTGAAAAACTTAAATACCATAGAAGATCCAAACATTCGTGCACATTTTCAAGCTCGACAACAAGAAATCTTAAATAAAAGGGTCGATCAAGAAGCTCTAACTGCAACTACTTCATTTGGACAATATTTTAGTAATCTTGGCGGATCAGAAAGTGATATACTAGAATATTAAGTCCCTAGTTTATGTTGTGTTAAGTATTTTTTTCTTTCAACGGAAACTTTATTTTCTGTTTTTATCTTTAATTTCATGTATTAGTTGCAGTTTTATTTTATTTTATCATCTCTCATATCATTTTTATTTCTAATTAATATATGTTATTATTGCATTTTTATTTTTCTTTTATCCTTTAACAAAATAAAAGTACAAATATGAACACATAAGTTTGTTTGAGTATAAAATAAATACATATATAAATTAAAGGATCATATTGTAAATAAAAAAGTGTTGCTCTAAAAATAGAGATATGAATAATGTTTCTCCAAATTTGGAGAAACACTATTCATTTCTCTATTTTTAGAACAAGATATAGAGTACAATTGGAGCTGATTTTGTCTCTAAAAATAGAGATATCTCTGAAAATAGAGCACCATTGAATATGCTTTAAATAAATATATTAACATCAAAGTTGAAGTGGCGGATCTGGTTGGGTAACTGGAGATCTGTTCAAAGTTGCGAGTTGATTTCTCAGTTCTAGAGTTTTAGCTTTCGTTGCTCTTTGGCTTGGGTGAAGCATGTGTCTTCGGGGTTAGTTTTTTGGTGGCTTCGGTGGCAGTTTGGCTCTGAGGTTCGAAGGTGGTTTCTTTGATTGTGGTGGTCTTCATCAGTGGTGTTGACTCTGGTCTTCATCGGTGTTGTTGATTTGTCGCCTTGGTGTTAGCTTGCTCGAGTGACTCACATCGTTGGAGGTTGTGGCTTAAAGTGATTGGTTCTCCTCACCGGTGGTAGCTTAGCGGGAGGGAGCTTTTGGCGTCCCCGTAGTGTGCGTAGGTTTGGCCGGTGATTTTCTTGTCTCAGATTGTGGTGATAGCGTGGTCTGTGATTGGTTCCGTTGCTGGAGTGCCCCATTTCGGTTTACCTAAGTGTATGTTTTCTTTCGGGGCTCTTCCGGCTTCTTGTGATAGTGCGAGGAGTGGATCTTGGTTCGATGGGGGATGTTTTTGGTTTAGGCTCGGCTCGTGTTCCGATGAAAAATAGAGGCAGCGGATTTGGTTTTAGCGGCTATGATACTTCCGTGGGAGATGGTTTCTGAAGTTTTTGTAATTTCGAAAATGGTGACCGGAGGCAGTTTTTCTGGTTGCCGGTAGAGGGTCCCATACCACCGGGAGTGTGATAGTCCGGTAAAGTGGTACGTTTTTACGTATGTCCTCGAAGAAGTTTTAGGTGCCCCCCCTCCCCCTCTGATATAAGATCTGGTTAAGAAGCTTATAACTTGCGGAAGACGGATCTGTGATGGTGAGCTTTGATGAGGTATGGACAGTGGAATGATGGGATTCCTTGGGTGGCTGTGATGCTCTCTCCAATGAGAATCAAGGGGTGGAGGTGATGAGACAAGACTCGTGGTAACAAGGCTTGAAGTCGAGATGGAGATTGAACAAGTTGGCTTTGACGCACTCCCTTGTTGAATCAAGTGATGATACGTGAAGTGGATTGAATAGCACCAGATAGATGATTAAAGGATCTCTGATACAGCTGATAAACTCACTCAAAATGTGAATCACACACGCAAGAGCAGATCAGACTTCTTCAAGGCGGCTGTTTGAGAGAAGAAAGAAAATTTGATATTTTATTGATAGGGTAAAAAGTTGTATCTTACACAGCTGCAGGGGAACCTTATTAATAGTTCTTCAGCTAGCCCTAGGGCCGACTCAAGGACTTAAACGACAGTGCAATAGACCCTTGAAAGAAAATAAAACAAAAAAGAAACAAAAACAAAGGAAAACTACTAAAAACACAAAAGGAAATTTAGTAAAACTAAATAACTATGTGCGCATAAGCTGGGGCCTCTAGTAACAGAACCACTAGGATAAGTCTTTCATACCTGCACAAATCATAAATATTGAAAATACCTTGTTTTGGCGCGATATGATTCCATTTGTAGAATTGTGCGCTTGGAGTGGTTCTAGTGCGTGCAGCTTCAGTGCATCAGTACTCGGAATCAGTGTTTTCTTATCGAATTTTTTTCTGTGTTTGCTTCGACGCGAGCCTACCTTATTGTGTCCTTTGGTCCATCTCTTTAGCTTTGTTGTAAATTAGCTGTTTGTGTAGTTTTTGGTCTTTCCACTTCTTATTACCTTCAAAATTTTATAAAATGATATACAATTTAACATTTTACTAAAAAAACATTATTTTAACCTGGGATTATTATAATTATTTACAAAGACATATAATAGAATTTTAAAATTTTATCTACAACTGACTCCCCCCTATTAATGCACTCCCCTCTATTAAGGTACTGCCTCCGCCCCTATGTACTCTGAGGTCAAACTATAATTATATATGTCAACAATAACCTCAAATACCACATACAGTAAAACCTCTATAAATTAATAATATTGGGATCAAAATATTTTATTAATTTAGAAAGAGTATTAATTTATCGATAAATTAATAATTTATAGAAAGATTTGCATAATTTTAAAATACAATTCATATTTAAAAGAAGAAATTGAAAATCATACTTTAATATTTCTTGCGGCAGTTATATGTTAGGAAACAATTATCGTATATGCAATTTTTAATAATTTTTTGATGTAATTTGAAAAGATAATATCATATGTTTTTTATGTAGTATGACAAATTTATAGATGAGTTACACAAAAATGAAAATTTATGAATAAACAAATAACACTAGAGTCATATTTCACTAAATTATCTTAATTATATTTTATAGTTTATATAATTATTAATTTATAATATTGATGAGACCATATAATTACATAAGATTTTCAAAAGAATTATTATCTGATTATTTTATCGAATTATGTTAAATATTATATTGGTCCAACTCGGAACCGAAAAAGTTTATTAATTTAGAAAATTATTAATTTATAGAGTATTAATTTACAGAAGTTCTACTGTAAATTGCAAATTGGAAACCAGAAATCAATTGTATGATCTATTTTCTAAAGATATGTAATGGATCAGGTAAATTTTGGGTTGGTTAAATCATTTTTTTTTTGTTAAATTTCAAATCAGTTAAATTGGATCAGATTGGATAGAATTTAAGTAGTGGATGAAATTTTAATATTTTTATTTTATTTTTGATCCTAATTCATAAATTTTATAAAAAAATTCACAGAGATATCGTTCACAACATATTTTTGTTTCTTGAGTCATGTTATTTTGTATTAAGTATTTGTTGATGTGGATAAAACTATAGCTAACGATTATTTTTCCATATGAAATACTTTAGTATTGAAACAAAATCCACGAAATGAACAAAAAATTAGAAAAAATGTCCTAGTTGTTTACCCTTTTAAGTGACAACAATAATTGCTGAGAGCTTCATAATGTGAATAATACCTTAGACGATCTACCTAAGCGTCGGAGTATCGATCCTCAACTTCTCTCTTTATGAGGTTAATCGGCAAGTGAGTGGGCATTTAACAAAGAAGAAAAGATAAAAAGATAAAAGACAAAGAACGATTAATTCGGACGTGAGAACCAAAGTCACATCTGTTTGTCATTGTCTGTCACGCAAGTACAGTACCCTCCACGTGTATGCATGACAACACCTATCCCACCTTACCCTCCTGTCGTTTTAACAGATAAAAAACACACACAAGAAGAAATTGCAAAATAAGACTCAAAATCTCTGAAACAATCTTCTCTATACTAGTGTTACATCGTACTTGTCCCATTGAAGATGATAGGCCGATCGACATTTTCCAGAACTGCAAGCTTCCGACCAGAGAATTTAGGACAAAACGCAGTGAGTTTAATTGGTAACATAGGCTTCTCTTTATTCGTCGCCGGAGTGGTAATTTTCACCGTTATCGCTGCAACATATGAGCCAATGGACCCACTTTTTCACCCATCTGACAAAATCACAACTTTCCTCTCATCCACATCAAACGCCACATTAAAATCCGATGACAGTGTTGTCAAAACCGGTGAAGATTTCATGGCGGCTAACCAAACCGTATTCGCCGGATTCATCAACATAACCGATGTTGAAACCACGGAGATCAATTCCGAAGCTAATCAATTGGATTGTGACATAACAATTCCGATTGATTGTAAAGATCCTGAGGTTTTCCATTTGATGATAAAAGCAACTATAGACAAGTTTAAAGATATTCATTTTTACAAGTTTGGTAAAGCAGCAACTGTGGAAGGTACTACTAATTCCTGTGATATGGCTTGGCGTTATAGACCTAAGGATGGTAAAACGGCAGCATTTTATAAAGATTATCGTAGGTTTGTCATTGAAAAGTCTGAGAATTGTAGTGTTCATGTGATTGGGATTGGTGAATATCACTCAGGTGTGAATGCAAGGAAGAGGAAGAAGAGTTTGAAAAGTGGGTTTCAAAAATCAAGCAGTAAGATGGATGATTTCTCATTGCCTTTCGTTGGTGAAGCAGTGAATGATTCACTTCCTGTGGTTGAGTCTGAGAATGCGTTTAAAGAAGGTAAGTACTTGGTTTATATGGGTGGAGGAGACAGGTGTAAGAATATGAACCATTTCTTGTGGAGTTTTTTGTGTGCTTTAGGTGAAGCTCAGTATTTGAATAGAACATTAGTTATGGATTTGAGTCTTTGTCTATCTTCGATTTACACGGTGTCTGGTCAAAACGAGGAAGGAAAGGACTTTAGATTTTACTTTGATTTTGAGCATTTGAAAGAGGCTGCTTCTGTGTTAGATCAGGTGCAGTTTTGGGCTGATTGGGGAAAATGGTATAAGAAGAATGCATTAAACCTTCATCTTGTGGAAGATTTTAGGGTCACACCAACGAAGCTTGTCGATGTGAAGGACACGTTGATAATGAGGAAGTTTGGGACAGTTGAACCAGATAATTATTGGTATAGAGTTTGTGAAGGGGATGCAGAATCTGTTGTGCAAAGGCCGTGGCATCTGTTGTGGAAATCAAGAAGATTGATGGAGATCGTCTCTGCAATTGCTTCGAGGTTAAACTGGGATTATGATGCTCTTCACATTGAGAGAGGATACAAGGCAAGAAACAAAGAAGTTTGGCCTAATCTGGATAATGATACTTCACCGAGCTCTATTTTATCGACCCTGCAGGACAAAATCGAACAAGGAAGGAATCTTTATATTGCAACAAATGAACCAGATGTGCCTTTCTTAAACCCCTTGAAAAACAAGTACACAACCCATGTTCTGGATGATTTTAAGGATCTCTGGGACAAGAGCAGCGAATGGTATTCAGAAACTATGAAGCTTAATGGAGGAAACCCAGTCGAGTTTGACGGTTACATGAGAGCGTCTGTTGATACAGAAGTGTTCTTGAGAGGGAAGAAGCAGATTGAAACATTCAATGATCTTACCAACGACTGTAGAGACGGAATCGGCACTTGCAACATAGCAGCAAGCTGATTTCTCTGGTAAGCATATTCAGGTTGTTTGTTTGTAGTTTGATAGAAAGCTTGAACCATCTTGTTCCACTTGTTTCCACTTATGTTCTTGTAGAAAATATTATGTTCTATATAACTATTGTATCGTTCCGTTTAAACTATTAGTACATGCATCTCTTTGTTATTTGAAATATCACCAGCATACAGTTAAGTGTTTTAGGTTGAGTTACTTTGTCAGTGGCATAGTTGATGAATTATTCTTGGACTTGTGGTTTCCTAATTGTGGTTTTGAATAGAAACGGAACCTATCCCACAATAGGGTCTTAACCAAGTCCAATAAAACTCATAGGTATAGAACCCATCCAAAAGTTAGATTATGAGTGACTGTGTCCATGTGACCTTAAATGCATTAGTTGGTTCCCATTCCTAACAAATGTGGGATATTTAACATTACCATCCCTTTTAGACAGCGATGTCTCGGGCAGTCGGTACCTTGGGTCTCTCTTGTTTCGCTTCTCTCCTGTTGGATGCTACATGTTTACGGATCGAACAGAGCTGTTCTTTGAACGAGAGAGATAAATATACCATAATCGTTTTGTGTTACTAAAGTAACATATTCTTCATTAAAGCATAGTACATTTATTGTACGTTTGCTTACTACTGGTTTTGTTTTTGATTATTGCTTATTCACTTACCGTTCTTTGTTGAGTAGAGCTATTCAACAAAGTTCTCTTATCTCTTACTGAAACTTGAGATTAAAAGAATCACTGCCATTAGTACCATGAGATCGAGGGGACAAGGATAAAACATAGATTTATGCAATTCCAACAGAACTTCAAGGATAGACGACAAAAATCATGTGTTTGAGAGAACTTTGCCCCACCACGTTACTTTGTCAAGTATTTCAATTTACACCCATAATTTTTGCATTTTCGTACTTCACCCCTATACACAAGGATTTTAAAGCCAAGCAATCTAGCAATCACAACAGAACTTCAAGGATAGACGACAAAAATAACGTGTTTGAGAACTTTTCCCCACCACATTACTTTGACAAGTATTTCAATTTACATACATAACTCTTTGCATTTTCATATTTCACCCCTATACTATTAGGGAGCAAATTAACATAACTTTTTTTTTCTTGTGGGTGATCCGGACGAGTCCGACTTACATAACATGTGTTAACACAAGGATTCTAAAGCCAACAATCTAAATATTTTCTTCTTGATGTCTTGTCTTCTGAGTTGGCTAAGAAAAGTCTGGGGTTAGTGTTGAAACACATATAGCACTACTGAATCGTGGGAGAAACAGCCTGTCTCATAGAACAAAACCCCTCACACGTCTTGGTGAAAATTTTGACAACTAAAATTATCAAGAGAGGATCACACGCTAAGATTGATGTTGAATGTGAATTTACAGTCAGGCAAAAAAGAATACAATCTTTGGATTGAAACAATTTAGATTTACTCCAATTTCCAAGCATAAAGAAAGAGACAAAACTCAGATGAAGAAGAAGCATTACTATCCTTTGATCCATTGCTCCCTTCATTTTCACCGCTTTCCGGTTTAAAGATGAACAAACCGTGACCTGTTCGAGGCGTGCTAAACAACCAATCATACACATCCCAAAACACTTGAACCGGTTCTTTATCAACCAAAACCGTTTCATTCCCTCTGAATTTCCATTGCAGATTTCTCACTTGAACCAAAACAATCCCATCTATGCTTATCCACATCTCCGGTTCCTTTTCCCCAGTCGAGCTCTCAACTACGATCTCATGCTCTTTCTTCCTATCGTGAAACTTAGCCCTAGTCGAAAAACTCTTCTTCCCAAACACATTTTCTTTCTTGTAAAACAAGGCAGCTTCAACCAAAGCAGGTCTTGACTTAGTTCTCTTAAACGCTTTCTTCTTGTAATCACCCAACAATAAAACAACCTCCTCCTCTGAAACAAGAGCCACATAAAAATCCGAACTCGGCTCGGGCCCGCCGTTGAATTTAGCAGACCTAAAATCCCAATATACATGGATTTGGTTGTTACCTTCAACCTCAAAGGATTTGTAACCTTTCTTGTTCCAGAAGTTCCATGGCTTGAGATCAACCTTGCAACAGTAATTCATATCTCCCTGTAAACTAGTAACCATTACGGTTAAAGAATGAATCATGAGATTTTTAGACCATAGAACCTTAACGTTTCTCCAGAATCCAACCATGTGGGCTTGGTAGATGCACGTCACGCTGCTCTGTGCCGTCTTGTACGTTACCGGATCCTCTGTTATCTTCTCTGCCGTTGAAGATTCTGATCTCAGAGACATGGTTCTCCGAGTCCGAAGCCTGTTAAACAGAGATCTCTCACAGGCTAGTGAACAGATTTATTTGAGAAATAAACAAATTCAAAATTTGGTTTTGTTGATCTCTGAGTCAAAAATCTGAAAATTAAAATTGAAGGGAAAAAAATGGATTTAAGGATGAATTATTGAAGAAGGAGAAGAAATCTCCGTATGACCCTGAAGACGCGCAAGGACCTTCAAGGAAGGAGGAGCATCACCTTATCAAACACAAATAATATTTTTTTTCTTTTCCAGTTGTTCTTCTATTTTATTTTCTTTTATTTTATCATTGTCAAATTTTATATAAAAAAAAAAAAAAGTGTCCAGTTGGTTTCGTCCCCAGTTGTCGTTTTACTTTTAAAAACGAAAGGAAAAATACAACACTATCCGTAGTTCATTTCTTATAATTTGTTTTTTTTCCTTCTTATTGCCAAAATCGAAGAGTGAAAGATTTACGACTTCTTTAACAAAAGAAAGAAAGAGTTACGACTTGACTGGTTTATGCGCAGATCTGTTTATGCGTAGCCGGTGCAGATGTTGTAAAAACGGGAGGTTGCAATTTCAATCGCAACTCCAACCATAACACTAAGGGCTTATTCAAATCTAAATATAGAGTTTCACTGTTTGTGTTATTAAAGCTCCGCCAAATTTCTAATATGGGCCAACTCTTCATCTTTCCTCTAGTGGGCTATGGCCCATTAAATGACATGCCCCATGTTCAGCCCAACCGATTTCAAACAAGTCGCTACCTTTAGCGTCTACTCTGCCGTGTTGGGGTTGTCTATTTTATCAATTTCCTCTTTTATAGGGAGACAAATTTCCTCCCTTGTGGAAAGATCGTTTTTACCACCCTCCTCCGCCTCCTAGAGATCGCTTCTACCACACTCCACCGTTTCGGAGAGAACTCTTCCATCTACCTTCTCTTTTACAAAGAACGTTTTTAAACGCTCAACCTATAAGGCATCACGAGCAATTAGTTTAGTTCACTTGCCTTTACTGGCAGAAGAACTAAATATCGATTTCAAATGGAAAAGTGATTCTCAGCTACACGAACTATAGATCACGGCATACTTACACATATGAACTAATTTAATGTTCTTCTAACTACACGAATTATTAACTTCGCGTAGTGACATGCACGAAGTATCATGTGTCATGTGTCCAACTACACCAAATATTGTGACATACACGAAGTATCAAAAATTATATGTGCAACACCATAATCATTTTTACAATTTTAATTTAAAATCATC